>JAWHQI010001052.1:0-35000 GCA_033032865.1 Dactylorhiza incarnata | reverse complement strand
TTCACTGTAATTCTGCCAAAGAAATATGGACGTCTTTAATAGTCCTTATGGAAGGTACTGAAGAAGTAAGAGATGATAGAAGATCTCTTTTGAATCAAGAGTACGAGGCTTTCAAGCAGAATAAAAAGGAGTGCATTGCCGATGCTTATGAAAGATTCTTCAAGATAGTAAATGGCCTAAGGAATTATGGTCGGGAATTTACTAATGGTGAACTAAATGACAAATTCCTGCGATCCCTAACGAAAGACTGGGATAGCAAGATAGTTGCAATCAGAGAGTTTGGAAAGTTACCAAACCTAGACCCACAGAATCTGTTTGGGAAATTATTATCCCATGAACTGCAAACGAACATTCGCAAAACAGAAGAAGATGGGAATAGAATTTCTAACAAGGAAAGGACCTTGGCTATGAAAGCCGAAAGCTCCAGAAAAAGCAGAGCTTTGTCTCCAGTTAGAACACAAGAATCTGATGATGAAAAAGAATCTAAAGTCGACTCCTCCAGTTCTGAATGTCTGATGGAGAGTTTTCTCTAATCTCTCGTCAGTTTAAGAAATTGTTAAACAAAAGAAGACACATGAAGAATAAGTTTTCCTCTGAAAATAGACATTCTTGACGTAATGGTGATCATCACAAAAAGAGCTCTAGCAATCATGACAGGTATAAATCTAAAACTGGTAAACATAATTCTTCTGATATAATTTGCTATTGTTGCAATAAGCCGGGGCACATGATTGTTGAATGCCCTTATAAAAAGAAAGAGGGTGGAAGAAATGAAGAAAGGAAATCCACCCACGGAAAAAGGAAGACTGAAAAGAGTCTAGTCGCTAAAAAGAATAAAACTTTAAGCGACAGTGACTCGGAGAAATCAAGTAGTGAAGAAGAAGCCTACTTCAGGCTGATGGCTATGATTGATGAAGAAGAAGAACCTCCATATACCGGGAAGGTAAATTCTCACACCATCTTATCTGATTCTGAATATGCCTCAGCTGAACAAAAGGATTATCTTTCAGATGATGACTCAAACCTCATGACCCAATATACTGAAATGCTTAAAAGCTTTGACAAATGCCGAAAGGTAGTCAAAACACAGACCAAGGAGATCATGTCTCTCAAAGAAGTGGAATCTAATTTGAGAAAGGAAGTTGAACAACTTTCTTTCTTCAAGGAGGAAAACCAAATCTTGAAAGACAAAATCAAAAGCTCATATGAGCTCCTTGATCGGAAAGAGAACTCTATTAAAGTTCTGGAAGAACAGCTAGCCGCTGAGAAAAAGCTAGTTGAAAAGTTTTCACAACCGAAAACCATTCTTCCAATCATTGATACTTTCTCTTCTAAAGCAAATAGTAGTGGTTTAGGTCATGTCGCTGGGCCAAGTAATTCTTCTAAAGGCACCCGTGTCAAGAAGAAAAATAAAAATGCTAAGAAAGCTACTATCGAAGAAAAAGGGAAAGCCCATCTAGAACAAGTGGAATTTAAGAAAGTTCTACTTACCACAAATGCTTATGACATGGAAAGCTCTTATGGTCACTTGACACGACCAATTAATTTTGCGCATGTCAATGACTATAAGGGGTGGGCTCGTCCTCAATACCTCGGTCAATGTGCTTTCAAAGCACCTTATGAATAAGTAAATTTAAAAGATTATGGTCCATATGTTCATGGTCCAAGTGCTGTTAAAGCACCAATAGTAAAGAATGTTGTACCTAAGCCAAAGGAGAAAGCGTTACCCTGTGTATGTTGTACTCATGATGCATCCTCATCAAGAAGGACTGCTCCTACTAAAATCAACGTTCAAAGAGTTAAGCAGGAAAATATTAAGAAAAGATACAACAGGTTTAATTGTTGGTGTTGCGGCAAAATAGGTCACTTTGCCGTAGACTGTTGGTTCAATCTCACCTATTCCAAAAGACCACAAGTTAACAATGCAAGAAAGACCAATCGCAATGTTAATGTTCCTCATGGTGCTCAACTAACAAGGGACCAAGGACCCAAAGTTGTTTGGGCTCCTAAGGCAAAATAATTTGTTTTTGCAGGTATGTCCAAAGGCCAACAATAATTCCTATCTGGTATTTGGACAGTGGTTGTTCTCGGCATATGACCGGAACAAGAATCCTTTTGCAAAATTACATTCCAATTGAAAACGGTCCAAAAGTTATATTTGGCGGATCTGACAGAGGGATAACAAAAGGCTATGGTATGATTTCTAACGGTAATGTATCCTTTTCAGATGTAGCTTATGTGGAAGGGTTAGAACATAATCTGATAAGCATAAGTCAACTTTGTGACAAAGGATATATTGTTGATTTTCGTAGAGATAAATGTTTGATAAAATCGGCAGATAATCTAGAAACGATTTTATCAGGTACTCGTTGTAGAAATATGTTCTGTTTAAATTTTCTTTGTTTATCATCTTCTACACCAGTCTGTCTCTTAGCACAAAATAGTGCATCTCTTGCTTACCAATGGCATAAGAGATTAGCACATATAAATTTCAAAACTATAAATAAATTATTTTCTCAAAACTTAGTACGTGATGCGCCAAATATTAAGTGCATTAAAGATAGACCTTGTCATGCTTGTGTAAAAGGAAAGCAAACAAGAGCTACCTTTAAGAGCATTTTAGACAAAGATTCTACTAGGTGTTTATACCTACTTCATATGGACTTATTTGGTCCTTTGCAAGTTAGAAGTTTAGGAGGTAAGTCTTACACATTAGTTATTGTAGATGATTACTCACGTTTTGCATGGTTATTCTTTCTAAAACACAAGTCAGATACGTTTGACATTTTCACCAAGTTTGTCAAGCAAATCCAGAACGAATTTGAATGTTCGGTGGTCAAAATCAGAAGTGACCATGGAACAGAATTTGAATCTGGGGCCATTACAGATTTTTGTGAAAGTCTAGGTATCTTTCATGAGTTTTCCTCTCCTCGAACTCCACAACAAAATCGGGTAGCTGAGAGAAGAAATAGAACACTCATTGAGGCTTGCAAAACTGATGTTGAGTGACACTTCTCTACCCGAATATCTTTGGGCTGAAGCAGTCAACACTGCATGCCATGTGCAAAACAGAGCACTCAAAACAAAAACCATGAAAAGACTCCTTATGAACTACTAAAAGGGAAGAGACCAACCATCTCTTATTTTAGAATCTTTGGTTGCAAATGCTTTGTACTTAATAATGGAAAGCATTACAAAACCAAGTTTAGCGAAAAGAGTTTTGAAGGTATTTTTGTAGTCTATAGCAGCCATAGTAGAGCTTATAGAATATTTAATAAGAAAACCCTGGTTGTAGAAGAGTCTATTAATGTTGTATTTGATGAAACGAGCTTGTTACATAGCAGCTCTTCTAGTGCTTCTATGGAAGGTACAGGTTCAAAGACACAAGATATAAGCTTGGATGAGCCAGTCAAAGTTGATGCTCAAACCTTCGTCAAGATCTCTTCCCCAATCACAAATGAAGAAGAAGATCATTTTGATGAAGAACAAGTACAAGTGGAGGAAGACATTCAAGTAGCAGATGATGCTCCAAATGTTCAAAATGATGCAAGGAACCTTGAGTTCAGACACATGAGAGATCATCCTATTGATCAAATCATAGGAGATCCTCAAGTCGGAATTAGAACAAGAAGAGGTACTAATAACGAAAATATGCATTTAAGTTTTCTTTCACAGGTTGAACCGAAGAAGTTTCAAGAAGCAAATGAAGACCCCCACTGGATAATTGCAATAGAAGAAGAGTTAAATCAATTCAAGCAGTTGTAAGGTGTGGACACTAGTTCCAAAACCCAAGGATAAAAATATTATTGGAGCAAAGTGGGTTTACAGGAACAAGTTGGATGAGGATGGAACAATTATAAAGAACAAAGCCAGACTTGTAGCAAAAGGTTATAGACAGGAAGAAGGGATCGACTTTGATCAAACTTATGCTCCGGTAGCTAGACTTGAAGCAATCAGAATGTTCTTAGCCTATGCTGCATTCAAAGGTTTCACCGTATACCAAATGGACGTTAAGTCAGCTTTTCTGAATGGTAACATAAAAGAAGAAGTATACGTTGAACAACCTCCAGGTTTTGTAGATTCTAAACATCCTAATTATGTTTACTTACTACAAAAAGCTTTGTATGGGTTAAAATAAGCTCCTCGAGCTTGGTATGAGACGCTATCTAATTTTCTTCTTGAGAACAAGTTCACAAGAGGAAAGATAGATAAAACATTATTTCTTAGGGAAGTAAAAGGCAAGATATTGCTAGTGCAAATCTATGTCGATGACATCATTTTTGGCTCTACGGACGACAATCTTTGCAAAAATTTTTCAAAACTTATGCAAGGAAAGTTTGAAATGAGCAGTATGGGAGAGCTAAAATATTTCTTAGGACTTCAAGTGAAACAATCAGAAGATGGAATTTTTATCTCACAGACAAAATTCACCAAGGAGTTGATTAAGAAATTTGGATTGGAGAGTGCAACCTCTATGAGGACTCCAATGAGCTCAGCTATGTCTCTGGACAAGGATGAGAAAGGGAAACCTTTTGATGAAACTAAGTACTAGAAGCATAATTGGCTCTCTACTCTACCTTACTGCTAGTAGGCCTGACATAATGTTTTCTACATGTCTTTGTGCCAGATTTCAAGTGAACTCTAAGGAATCTCACTATACCGCTGCAAAGCGAATTTTGAGATGTCTTAAAGGTACACCAAATCTTGGCTTATGGTACCCAAGAAGTAATGATAGCGAGCTAATTGGTTATTCAGATGCAGATTTTGCAGGTAGTAGAGACGACAGGAAAAGCACTTCCGGAACATGTCAATTTCTCGGAAGAAGGCTTATCTCCTGGAGCAGCAAGAAGCAAAATTGTGTTGCAATCTCAACAGCCGAATCAGAATATATTTCTGCAGGCAGTTGTTCCGCACAACTTCTTTGGATAAGAAATCAGCTTCAAGATTATAATTTGAAGATAAAGAAAATTCCAATGTTTTGTGACTCCTCCAGTGCAATTGCTATAGCAAATAATCCAGTCTCACACATTCGGACAAAGAATATCGAGTTAAGATATCATTTCATCCGAGAACATGTGGAGAATGGGGATATCAACTTAAGCTATGTCCCTACGTATAAGCAATTTGCAGATATATTCACGAAGCCACTGGATGAGACTAAGTTCTCTTTCTTCAAGACAGAACTTGGAATGCTCAACATGGAATAATGGTCAAGCAAAGGAGAAGAGAAGAAGATAAGTGAATTTTCTTAAAAATTTTATCTTATTTTATGTTCTAAAATGAAGTACAGGTTTATCATTTGCAAAGAAGAAAAATCCAAGTCATCATTAAACTTCTCGAGAAATATAGTTAATGTCTCGAGAAATGACTTGCTTTTTATGAATATGGATATAGCTAAAACTATTCGGAAAACTAAAGACACTTTTCGAAAAATAAGTTTATACTTCTCGAGAAATGGGTCATCCCTCGAGAAATGCTCTTTCGGAAGAAGATCGGCAGAGTTCTGAGACTTCTCGAGAACTTTAACAACCTCTCGAGAAATGTCTTATACTTTTCGAAAACTTTAATTTCAATATTCGAGAATATGAAGAGCCAGATACGCGTGTATTTCATTTTCTTTAAATTAATTAAAACCAAATTAATTGTCACATCAAACCAAACTATATATAGAGTCTCGAAATGAATTAAAAGTTCACGCGAGGTTCTTCCATCTCCTCTCGATAAACTGACGATGTTTCATCTTCTTGTTTCGCAAAATCGTTGTTCCAGTTCGCATTCAGACGGACTTTCTCTCGCTCCAGCCCACATTTCAAGTTCTCCTTTCGATCAATGGCTCCTTCAGAAAACCTAAAATCGGTGTCTGCAGTGAACTTGTGCGAGAAGGACTTCAATCGATTTCAGATGAGTTTCAAAACCTATTTTATCTTCTAGAAGCAGCTGGTCTGTCCTTCTTACTAGAATATCAATGCATAATTTTGTTTAGAGAAGTAGAGGATTTGTTTATCAATATCAAAGTACACAAAAATGGAAATAGGATGAAATCAATGGTTGGAAATTTCAAAGTCAAGTTGAATCCAAAATCTCTTTCCAAGTATTTGATAGTTCCCTTGATAGAAATTGAGGATACTCTAAGTAATGAGGATTGGGCTCATGCCCTAATCTTTTGTGGATTAGATAAAGGAACATCAACTATTCGTAGACAAAAGATGAATGGTGTTGGAAAATTGCTAGTGGACATAATTTCAAAAGTCTTACTATGTCATACTGGCAGCCAAGGTCATGTCTCTTCAGATGTTTTCAGCCTGATAGCAATAGTGATTTGTGGAAAAAGATTCAGTTGGGCAGATTTTCTATTCAATAAGATTAAAGAAAGCATTACAAGTCCAAATTTTGCAAGGGTTCTGTCACTTTATCTAAATCAGCTTGATCCAGTTGTTTTGACATGTCCAGAGGAGCTATTATACATCATTTGAAGAAGGTAGATGTTGTCACAATGAAGAGGTGGAACATCAGGATTACTAAGCCAACTATAGATGCAGGTCTCCAGGGGGAATCCATTTCTTCAGCTCACTCAGCACCAGAGTTTGAAGCTCCTATTTCTCCTCCTCCAGAAATACCATCAATCACACCTCCACCTCCAGCTCAGCAACACAGTTCAGTTCCAGATCCATCTCCATCTCCAGCTCCACAAGACACCATTCCCTCAGCAGAGCCAAGTCTCCCTCCTCCAACAAACACAAATCTTTCTCCATCAGCTCATGATCCATTAGAACAAGTTCCTTCAGATCAAGTTCCTTCCAAAACTCCATCCATCCCAGATGCTCAAGTTGTGTCAGATACTCCTATGGAAGACACTTTTCTTTCTCAAGAACAAGTTGATCATTTCTCACCTCCTCCAGCTATTGATGAAGACAGAATTGATTCCACCATAGCAGATGTGGTAAGTGAAATTCTAAAGGGTGCTGATGATGTACTTAGCACTAGTGACCACATGGCTGGGTCAGGTGCTGACTATGATTTTAATATAGAAGTAGATGATGCTTTAGTGCATGGTTCATCTCCTCCCCTAGTACATATTGAGGGGGAGCAAGAGACTTGTTTAGAAACAAACAAGGATGAACAGGACAAAACTGTTGATGAAGAAAATGAGAGAATCAACATATCTCCTGTCAAGCTCCAAAGTTCAGGTATTCTTGAAGATATCCCAGCAGAAGTTCTACCAGCTCCTATTCATCCTTCTCTTTTTGATGAAAGTACAATTCTTGGTAAAGTTGAGTTAATGCTTCAAAGACAAAGTGCCAAAATAGATTACTCCTTCAAAGAAGTTCATGCAAGATTGTCTGATATTGAAAAGGAAATGGCCAAGAAGTTGAAAGAGTTCAAAACCTGTTCAGATCACATGAAAGAAGTTGTTATTCAGGGAGGAAAGTCCATTGATCACACCATAAAAAGAGTAGCCACAGTTCTTGTAGAAGTGGTTTAAGTCAGAAAAACCCAAGAATACATGGTTTCAAAGGAAGAGGAAAATGCCTTTTAGATCATTGATGAGGTTGGACAGTGTAAGGATTCTATTCTCCAATCCCTATCTGTAGAAGTCAGAAAGGGGGAGGACAGTATAACTGAGAAGATGACTGGGTTACTGGATCAAACTCTTTTTGATTTTCATAGACATTTGATTAATAGGTTTGAGCAGTTGTCCCAAGGTGTCCAAAAGCAGGTCAATGAGTTAAAAGATTTCACCTATAATACTGTTGTTTGGCTCCACCATGAAATCTTTCCTGATTTTGGTATTGACCCTGCTCAACCTCCTCCTCATTTTGATCAAGTTCAATCTGATGCTCCTTCAATTCCTCAATTTTCTCCAAGGCCAGCAGAGTAGTTTGATGCTAATCCTTCAGTAGAGACTCACTCCTCCATGCATTATTCTAGGAAAAGGAAATATGGTGATGGACCTTCTGCAAGCAGATCTGTTCCTGGCTCCATCTCAGCAGGTTCTGGCAAAGCAGTGGTAGATGAAGCAAAGGTTTATCCAGAAATTTGGAGTCCAGTTTCAAAGATTATCATTCTTGACTCTCTCAAGCTTGTAGAAGAAGGAAATGTGAAACCTTCTGATCTGTACAACACTTCTGAATGGAAAAAGTATGAGACAAGCCAAATCAAGAGAAGAATCCATTTCAAGAATTATGGGTACAACAATCCAACAGCTCCAGAAGCTCCTCCTAAGTTTAATCAAAGCCATTTGTTTATTTTGAAAGGCAAGAAATGTTGAGAAAGCAAAAGGCAGATATCTAAAGTCAAGTTTTTGTTTGGATCTTTAAAACTTTATTTCTATATGCATGTGTGAACATTAATTCATTAGACAATCTTAAATCTAAATATAGTTTTTGATTTTTATGTGACAATCATGTTCTTATATTTAGATATTGTTTTTAATGTTCTTTCAAGTATATTTTTTATACAATTCATCTTGGTAAGTAGGGTTCTGACTTCTACAAATAGGGGGAGATTGTTGGGTTTTGTATCCACAATAACCTTGATTTGTAGAAAGTTAACTTTGAACCAAGATTGAATTGTTTGTGTATTTGATATATTTTTCTAGTAATGTTCTTGCAGGTTCACATTTCTAAGTGTAGACCAATGTCAGGTCACAATGGGTCAATAAGCACAGTCTCATGCAATGTAATTCTTCATTGTGTGGGGTATGGGGTTGACTCATGTGTGATCTCTCAATTTGGATACACTTTATGATCAGGACTTTAAAGATTCAAAGCTTGGTGTGCAGCATTGGTCTAGAGAAAAAGGAAGAAATTTATCCTAAGTAAATTTTTCGAGATGTATAGGTACTTTTCGAAAAGTCCTTGAATGCTCTCGAGAAGTCCTTGTTATTTTTCGAGAAGGGTTGTCTCAAAGGTCTTTTTCGAGAAAGTTAAAGTTTTCGAGTAGCTGTTATGATCTCTCGAGAAATCAATGATATCTCGGAAAGTCCCCTTAGTTTTCGAGAAATCTTCTTTTTTAGTTGTCTTCGAGAAGTCTGTCTCAGTGGTAGCTTTCGAGAAATCCTTTCTCTCTCGAGAAGTATTTTTTTGTTTTCGAGAAGTCTTTCATCTCTCGATAAGTTTCTTGTGCTCTCGAGAAGTCTTTTCATCTCTCGAGAAGATTTATCATATTTCTTTTGTATTCTCTTCTAAAGCTGTTTTTCGAGAACTAGTCGGTTTCTCTCGAGAAGTATTGGATCTCTCGAGAAGTCTGGTTCTAGCTTTTCTCGTAAACCTTGTTTTTTCCTTTTTGACGACAAGTCTTTTCCGTCAATTTGACGTGACATCCTTCCTCGTTTTTAAGGTTAATCGTTAGATCTTCATCAATATAAGAAATACTCCTATGGAAGGACAAAGTAATTATTAGAAGATCAGAGTTCGTATTTTCCGAAAACCTAATCTTATTCAAGATCGTCGTCTAGTGCCGTGCATCGCCATCGTTGGAGTTCGATCGTGAGTTATCTGATTTCATCTCCAAGTGGAAGAAAAAGGTCGATCGATCATCGCCTTACTCATCCTAGTTTTCATTGGATCGATCAAGACCTTAGAAGATCTGATTTGTGCCGATTCGATTATTCTTCTTCAACATCAAGCCGAAGCCATTTCTGTCGCAAGAAGGAAGAAGATCATCATCAAATTATTCAGATCTGATCATGATTCATTAAGTATTGTTTCAATCTAAATTTACATTTGATTGTAGGAGAGATTTTTCTCCGAGTTGTAGGAGAGGTATTCTCCGAGTTGTAAGAGAAGGTTGTCTTTGAGTTTGTAGGAGTTTGATCTCCGAGTTGTAAGAGTTTTGAATCTGAGGATTGTAGGATCGTTCTTGATCCGAGATTTAATGAAGTAGTCAAGTCTAGCTGTGGTGCTAGATTGGCGAGGCCGGCAAGTGGAGTACCCAAGAACGGGGAACCGCTATAAATTTCTTGTGTAGTCTATGATTGTGATTTGCATTCTGTGCGTTCGTTATTTTCAAGATTTTCAATTCCGCAAAAGACGCAATTATCACCTATTCACCCCCCTCTAGGTGATTTTGGTTGGCAACTAGATATTATATATATATACGTATATATATATATGTATATATATAAATATTAAGTATATATATATATTTATATATATATACATATATATATACGTATATATATATATATGTATATATATATATATATATTAAGTATATATATATACATATATATATATATATAAATTTATATATATATATACATATATATATATAAGTATATATATATATATGTATATATGTATATATATGTACTTATTCTATATATATATAAGTATATAGGTATAGATACAAATATATGTATATATATGTATAAATATATATATATATATAGGAATATATATAAATATAAATATATAAGTATATATATATATATGTATATATTTATATATATATATATGTATACATATATATATTCATATATATATATATACTTATATATATATATATGTATATATATATATAAATATATATATACATATATATAAGTATAGATATATATACGTAATATATATATACATATATATACATATATACATAAATATATACATATATATATACATATATATATTTATATATATATACATATATATACGTATATATATATGTATATATATATATTAAGTATATATATATACATATATATATTAAGTATATATATATACATATATATATATATTAAGTATATATATATACATATATATATAAGTATATATATATTGTAATATCTAGTTGCCAACCAAAATCACCTAGAGGGGGGTGAATAGGTGATAATTGCGTCTTTTGCGGAATTGAAAATCTTGAAAATAATGAACGCACAGAATGCAAATCACAATCACAGACGACACAAGAAATTTATAGTGGTTCCCCGTTCTTGGGTACTCCACTTGCCGGCCTCGCCAATCTAGCACCACAGCTAGACTTGACTACTTCACTAAATCTCGGATCAAGAACGATCCTACAATCCTCAGAGTCAAAAATCTTACAACTCGGAGATCAAACTCCTACAAACTCAGAGATAACCTTCTCTTACAACTCGGAGAATACCTCTCCTACACCTCGGAGAACAATCTCTCCTACAATCAAATGTAAATTTAGATTGAAACAATACTTAACGAATCACGATCAGATCTGAATAATTTGATGATGATCTTCTTCCTTCTTGCTACAGAAATGGCTTCGGCTTGATGTTGAAGAAGAAGAATCGAATCGGCACAAATCAGATCTTCTAAGGTCTTGATCGATCCAATGAAAACAGGACGAGTGAGGCGATGATCGATCGACCTTTTTCTTCCACTTGGAGACGAAATCAGATAACTCACGATCGAACTCCAACGATGGCGATGCACGGCACTAGACGACGATCTTGAATCAGATTAGGTTTTCGGAAAATACGAACTCTGATCTTCTAATAATTACTTTGTCCTTCCATAGGAGTATTTCTTATATAGATGAAGATCTAACGATTAACCTTAAAAACGAGGAAGGACGTCACGTCAAATTGACAGAAAAGACTTGTCGTCAAAAGGAAAAAAAACAAGGTTTACGAGAAAAGCTAGAACCAGACTTCTCGAGAGATCCAATACTTCTCGAGAGAAACCGGCTAGTTCTCGAAAAACAGCTTTAGAAGAGAATACAAAATAATTATGATAAATCTTCTCGAGAGATGAAAAGACTTCTCGAGAGCACAAGAAACTTATCGAGAGATGAAAGACTTCTCGAAAACAAAAAATACTTCTCGAGAGAGAAAGGATTTCTCGAAAGCTACCACTGAGATAGACTTCTCGAAGACAACTGAAAAAGAAGATTTCTTGAAAACTAAGGGGACTTTCCGAGATATCATTGATTTCTCGAGAGATCATAACAGCTACTCGAAAACTTTAACTTTCTCGAAAAAGACCTTTGAGACAACCCTTCTCGAAAAATAACAAGGACTTCTCGAGAGCATTCAAGGACTTTTCGAAAAGTACCTATACATCTCGAAAAATTTACTTAGGATAAATTTCTTCCTTTTCTCTAGACCAATGCTGCACAATAAGCTTTGAATCTTTAAAGTCTTGATCATAAAGTGTATCCCAATTGAGAGATCACACATGAGTCAACCCCATACCCCACACAATGAAGAATTACATTGCATGAGACTGTGCTTATTGACCCATTGTGACCTGACATTGGTCTACACTTAGAAATGTGAACCTGCAAGAACATTACTAGAAAAATATATTAAATACACAAATAATTCTATCTTGGTTCAAAGTTGACTTTCTAAAAATCAAGGTTATTATGGATACAAAACCCAACAATCTCCCCCTATTTGTAGAAGTCAGAACCCTACTTACCAAGATGAATTGTATCAAAAATATACTTGAAAGAACATTAAAAACAATATCTAAATATAAGAACATGATTGTCACATCAAAATCAAAAACTATATTTAGATTTAAGATTGTCTAATGAATTAATGTTCACACAGGCATATAGAAATAAAGTTTTAAAGATCCAAACAAAAACTTGACTTTAGATATCTGCCTTTTGCTTTCTCAACATTTCTTGCCTTTCAAAATAAACATATGGCTTTGGATGATACTTAGGAGGAGCTTCTGGAGCTGTTGGATTGTTGTACCCATAATTCTTGAAATGGATTCTTCTCTTGATTTGGCTTGTCTCATACTTTTTCCATTCAGAAGTGTTGTACAGATCAGAAGGTTTCATATTTCCTTCTTCTACAAGCTTGAGAGAGTCAAGAATGATAATCTTTGAAACTGGACTCCAAATCTCTGGATAAACCATTGCTTCATCTACCACTGCTTTGCCAGAACCTGCTGAGCTGGAGCCAGGAACAGATCTGCTTGCAGAAGGTCCATCACCATATTTCCCTTTCCTAGAATAATTCATGGAGGAGTGAGTCTCTACTGAAGGATTAGCATCAAACTGCTCTGCTGGCCTTGGAGAAAATTGAGGAATTGAAGGAGCATCAGATTGAACTTGATCAAAATTAGGAGGAGGTTGAGCAGGGTCAATACCCAAATCAGGAAAGATTTCATGGTGGAGCCAAACAGCAGTATTAGAGGTGAAATCTTTTAACTCATTGACCTGCTTTTGGACAACTTGGGACAACTGCTCAAACCTATTAATCAAATGTCTATGAAAATCAAAAAGAGTTTGATCCAGTAACCCAGCCATCTTCTCAGTTATACTGTCCTCCCCCTTTCTGACTTCTACAGATAGGGATTGGAGAATAGAATCCTTAAACTGTCCAACCTCATTAATTATCTTAAAGGCATTTTCCTCTTCCTTTGAAACCATGTATTCTTGGGTTTTTCTGACTTGAACCACTTCTGCAAGAACTGTGGCTACACTTTTTATGGTGTGATCAATGGCCTTTCCTCCCTGAATAACAACTTCTTTCATGTGATCTGAACTGGTTTTGAACTCTTTCAACTTCTTGGCCATTTCCTTTTCAATATCAGTCAATCTTGCATGAACTTCTTTGAAGGAGTAATCTATTTTGGCACTTTGTCTTTGAAGCATTAACTCAACTTTACCAAGAATTGTACTTTCATCAAAAAGAGAAGGAGGAATAGGAGCTGGTAGAATTTCTTCAGGGATATCTTCAAGAATAACTGAACTTTGGAGCTTGACAGGAGATATGTTGATTCTCTCATTTTCTTCATCAACAGATTTGTCCTGTTCATCCTTGTTTGTTTCTAAACAAGTCTCTTTCTCCCCCTCAATATGTACTGGGGGAGGAGATGAACCATGCACTGAAGCATCATCTACTTCTATATTAAAATCATAGTCAGCACCTGACCCAGCCATGTGGTCACTAGTGCTAAGTACATCATCAGCACCCTTTAGAATTTCACTTACCACATCTGCTATGGTGGAATCAATCCTGTCTTCATCAATAGCTGGAGGAGGTGAGAAATGATCAACTTGTTCTTGAGAAAGAAAAGTGTCTTCCATAGGAGTATCTGACACAACATGAGCATCTGGGATGGATGGAGTTTTGGAAGGAACTTGATCTGAAGGAACTTGTTCTGATGGATCCTGAGCTGATGGAGAAAGATCTGTGTTTGTTGGAGGAGGGAGACTTGGCTCTGCTGAGGGAATGGTGTCTTGTGGAGCTGGAGATGGAG
The DNA here is from genome assembly GCA_033032865.1 of Dactylorhiza incarnata. NCBI lineage: Eukaryota > Viridiplantae > Streptophyta > Magnoliopsida > Asparagales > Orchidaceae > Dactylorhiza > Dactylorhiza incarnata. The sequence goes on along the minus strand of JAWHQI010001052.1, from coordinate 20,802 downwards.
ATGGATCTGGAACTGAACTGTGTTACTGAGCTGGAGGTGGAGCTGGGATTGATGGTATTTCTGGAGGAGGAGAAGTTGGAGCTTCAAACTCTGGTGTTGAGTGAGCTGAAGAAATGGGTTCCCCCTGGAGACCTGCATCTGTAGTTGGCTTAGTAATCCTGATGTTCCACCTCTTCATTGTGACAACATCTACCTTCTTTAAATGATGTATAATAGCTCCTCTGGACATGTCAAACACAACTGGATCAAGCTGATTTAAATAAAGTGACAGAATCCTTGCAAAATTTGGACTTGTAATGCTTTCTTTAATCTTATTGAATAGAAAATCTGTCCACCTGAATCTTTTTAAACAAATCACTATTGCTATCAGGCTGAAAACATCTGAAGAGACATGACCTAGGCTGCCAGTATGACATAGTAAGACTTTGAAATTATGTCCGCAAGCAATTTTCCAACATCATTCATCTTTTGTCTACGAATAGTTGATGTTCCTTTATCTAATCCACAAAAGATTAGGGCATGAGCCCAATCCTCATTACTTAGAGTATCCTCAATTTCTATCAAGGGAACTTTCAAATACTTGGAAAGAGATTTTGGATTCAACTTGACTTTGAAATTTCCAACCATTGATTTCATCCTATTTCCGTTTTTGTGTACTTTGATATTGATAAACAAATCCTCTACTTCTCTAAACAGAATTCTACATTGATATTCTAGTAAGAACGACAGACCAGTTGCGTCTAGAAGATAAAATAGGTTTTGAAACTCATCTGAAATCGATTGAAGTCCTTCTCGCACAAGTTCACTGCCGACACCGATTTTAGGTTTTCCTGAAGGAGCCATTGATCGAGAGGAGAACTTGAAATGTGGGCTGGAGCGAGAGAAATGTCCGTCTGAATGCGAACTGGAACAACGATTTTGCGAAACAAGAAGATGAAACGTCGGCGTTTATCGAGAGGAGATGGAAGAACCTCGCGTGAACTTTTAATTCATTTCGAGACTCTATATATAGTTTGGTTTGATGTGACAATTAATTTGGTTTTAATTAATTTAAAGAAAATGAAATACACGCGTACCTGGCTCTTCATATTCTCGAATATTGAAATTAAAGTTTTCGAAAAGTATAAGACATTTCTCGAGAGGTTGTTAAAGTTCTCGAGAAGTCTCAGAACTCTGCCGATCTTCTTCTGAAAGAGCATTTCTCGAGGGATGACCCATTTCTCGAGAAGTATAAACTTATGTTTCGAAAAGTGTCTTTAGTTTTCCGAAAAGTTTTAGCTCTATCCATAATCATAAAAAGCAAGTCATTTCTCGAGACATTAACTACATTTCTCGAGAAGTTTAATGATGACTTGGATTTTTCTTCTTTGATTTTTCTTCTATGCAAATGATATACCTGTACTTCATTTTAGAACATAAAATAAGATAAAAATTTTAAGAAAATTCACTTATTTTCTTCTCTTCTCCTTTGCTTGACCATTATTCCATGTTGAGCATTCCAAGTTCTGTCTTGAAGAAAGAGAACTTAGTCTCATCCAGCGGCTTCGTGAATATATCTGCAATTTGCTTATCTGTAGGGACATAGCTTAATTTGATATCCCCATTCTCCACATGTTCTCGGATGAAATGATATCTTAACTCGATATGCTTTGTCCGACTGTGTGAGACTGGATTATTTGCTATAGCAATTGCACTGGAGGAGTCACAAAACATTGGAATTTTCTTTATCTTCAAATTATAATCTTGAAGCTTTTTTCTTATCCAAAGAAGTTGTGCGCAACAACTGCCTGCAGAAATATATTCTGATTCGGTTGTTGAGATTGCAACACAATTTTGCTTCTTGCTGCTCCAGGAGATAAGCCTTCTTCCGAGAAATTGACATGTTCCGGAAGTGCTTTTCCTGTCGTCTCTACTACCTACAAAATCTGCATCTGAATAACCAATTAGCTCGCTATCATTACTTCTTGGGTACCATAAGCCAAGATTTGGTGTACCTTTAAGATATCTCAAAATTCGTTTTGCAGCGGTATAGTGAGATTCCTTAGAGCACTTGAAATCTGGCACAAACACATGTAGAAAACATTATGTCAGACCTACTAGCAGTAAGGTAGAGCAGAGAGCCAATTATGCTTCTGTACTTAGTTTCATCAAAAGGATTCCCTTTCTCATCCTTGTCCAGAGACATAGCTGAGCTCATTGGAGTCCTCATAGAGGTTGCACTCTCCAATCCAAATTTCTTAATCAACTCCTTGGTGAATTTTTTTTGTGAGATAAAAATTCCATCTTCAGATTGTTTCACTTGAAGTCCTAAGAAATATTTTAGCTCTCCCATACTGCTCATTTCAAACTTTCCTTGCATAAGTTTTGAAAACTTTTTGCAAAGATTATCGTCCGTAGAGCCAAAAATGATGTCATCGACATAGATTTGCACTAGCAAAATCTTGCCTTTTACTTCCCTAAGAAATAATGTTTTATCTATCTTTCCTCTTGTGAACTTGTTCTCAAGAAGAAAATTAGATAGCGTCTCATACCAAGCTCGAGGAGCTTGTTTTAACCCATACAAAGCTTTTTGTAGTAAGTAAACATAATTAGGATGTTCAGAATCTACAAAACCTGGAGGTTGTTCAACGTATACTTCTTCTTTTATGTTACCATTCAGAGAAGCTGACTTAACGTCCATTTGGTATATGGTGAAACCTTTGAATGCAGCATAGGCTAAGAACATTCTGATCGCTTCAAGTCTTGCTACCAGAGCATAAGTTTGATCGATGTCGATCCCTTCTTCCTGTCTATAACCTTTTGCTACAAGTCTGGCTTTGTTCTTTATAATTGTTCCATCCTCATCCAACTTGTTCCTGTAAACCCACTTTGTTCCAATAATATTTTTATCCTTGGGTTTTGGAACTAGTGTCCACACCTTGCAACGCTTGAATTGATTTAACTCTTCTTCCATTGCAATTATCCAGTGGGGGTCTTCATTTGCTTCTTGAAACTTCTTCGGTTCAACCTGTGAAAGAAAACTTAAATGCATATTTTTGTTATTAGTACCTCTTCTTGTTCTAATTCCGACTTGAGGATCTCCTATGATTTGATCAATAGGATGATCTCTCATGTGTCTGAACTCAAGGTTCCTTGCATCATTTTGAACATTTGGAGCATCATCTGCTACTTGAATGTCTTCCTCCACTTGTACTTGTTCTTCATCAAAATGATCTTCTTCTTCATTTGTGATTGGGGAAGAGATCTTGACGAAGGTTTGAGCATCAACTTTGACTGGCTCATCCAAGCTTATATCTTGTGTCTTTGAACCTGTACCTTCCATAGAAGCACTAGAAGAGCTGCTATGTAACAAGCTCGTTTCATCAAATACAACATTAATAGACTCTTCTACAACCAGGGTTTTCTTATTAAATATTCTATAATCTCTACTATGGCTGCTATAGACTACAAAAATACCTTCAAAACTCTTTTCGCTAAACTTGGTTTTGTAATGCTTTCCATTATTAAGTACAAAGCATTTGCAACCAAAGATTCTAAAATAAGAGATGGTTGGTCTCTTCCCTTTTAGTAGTTCATAAGGATTCTTTTCATGGTTTTTGTTTTGAGTGCTCTGTTTTGCACATGGCATGCAGTGTTGACTGCTTCAGCCCAAAGATATTTGGGTAGAGAAGTGCCACTCAACATCGTTCTGCAAGCCTCAATGAGTGTTCTATTTCTTCTCTCAGCTACCCCATTTTTTGTGGAGTTTGAGGAGAGGAAAACTCATGAAAGATACCTAGACTTTCACAAAAATCTGTCATGGCCCCAGATTCAAATTCTGTTCCATGGTCACTTCTGATTTTGACCACCGAACATTCAAATTCGTTCTGGATTTGCTTGACAAACTTGGTGAAAATGTCAAACGTATCTGACTTGTGTTTTAGAAAGAATACCCATGCAAAACATGAGTAATCATCTACAATAACTAATGTGTAAGACTTACCTCCTAAACTTCTAACTTGCAAAGGACCAAACAAGTCCATATGAAGTAGGTATAAACACTTAGTAGAATCTTTGCCTAAAATGCTCTTAAAGGTAGCTCTTATTTGCTTGCCTTTTACACAAGCATGACAAGGTCTATCTTTATTGCACTTAATATTTGGCGCATCACGTACTAAGTTTTGAGAAAATAATTTATTTATAGTTTTGAAATTTATATGTGCTAATCTCTTATGTCATTGGTCAGCAAGAGATGCACTATTTTTTGCTAAGAGACACACTGGTGTAGAAGATGATAAACAAAGAAAATTTAAACAGAACATATTTCTACAACGAGTACCTGATAAAATTGTTTCTAGATTATCTGCCGATTTTATCAAACATTTATCTCTACGAAAATCAACTATATATCCTTTGTCACAAAGTTGACTTATGCTTATCAGATTATGTTCTAACCCTTCCACATAAGCTACATCTGAAAAGGATACATTACCGTTAGAAATCATACCATAGCCTTTTGTTATCCCTCTGTCAGATCCGCCAAATATAACTTTTGGACCGTTTTCAATTGGAATGTAATTTTGCAAAAGGCTTCTTGTTCCGGTCATATGCCGAGAACAACCACTGTCCAAATACCAGATAGGATTATTGTTGGCCTTTGGACATACCTGCAAAAACAAATTATTTTGCCTTAGGAGCCCAAACAACTTTGGGTGCTTGGTCCCTTGTTAGTTGAGCACCACGAGGAACATTAACATTGCGAGTGTTCTTTCTTGCATTGTTAACTTGTGGTCTTTTGGAATAGGTGAGATTGAACCAACAGTCTACGGCAAAGTGACCTATTTTGCCGCAACACCAACAATTAAACCTGTTGTATCTTTTCTTAATATTTTCCTGCTTAACTCGTTGAACGTTGATTTTAGCAGGAGCAATCCTTCTTGATGAGGATGCATCATGAGTACAGCATACACAGGGTAACACTTTCTCCTTTGGCTTAGGTACAACAGTCTTTACTATTGGTGCTTTAGCAGCACTTGGACCATGAACATAAGGACCATAATCTGTTAAATTTACTTCTTCATAAGGTGCTTTGAAATCACATTGACCGAGGTATTGAGGACGAGCCCACCCCCTATAGTCATTGACATGGCAAAATTAATTGGTCGTGTCAAGTGACCATAAGAGCTTTCCATGTCATAAGCATTTGTGGGAAGTAGAACTTTCTTAAATTCCACTTGTTCTAGATGGGCTTTCGCTTTTTCTTCGATATTAGCTTTCTTAGCATTTTTATTTTTCTTCTTGACACGGGTGCCTTTAGAAGAATTACTTGGCCCAGCGACATGACCTAAACCACTGCTATTTGCTTTAGCAGAGAAAGTATCAATGATTGGAAGAATGGTTTTCGGTTGTGAAAATTTTCAACAAGCTTTTTCTCAGCCGCTAGCTATTCTTCCAGAACTTTAATAGAGTTCTCTTTCCGATCAAGGAGCTCATCTGAGCTTTTGATTTTGTCTTTCAAGATTTGGTTTTCCTCCTTGAAGAAAGAAAGTTGTTCAACTTCCTTTCTCAAATTAGATTCCACTTCTTTGAGAGACATGATCTCCTTGGTCTGTGTTTTGACTACATTTTGGCATTTGTCAAAGCTTTTAAGCATTTCAGTATATTGGGTCATGAGGTTTGAGTCATTATCTGAAAGATAATTCTTTTGTTCAGCTGAGGCATATTCACAATCAGATAAGATGGTGTGAGAATTTACCTTCCCGGTATATGGAGGTTCTTCTTCTTCACCAGTCATAGCCATCAGCCTGAAGTAGGCTTCTTCTTCACTACTTGATTTTTCCGAGTCACTGTCGCTTAAAGTTTTATTCTTTTTAGCGACTAGACTCTTTTCAGTCTTCCTTTTTCCGTGGGTGGATTTCCTTTCTTCTTTTCTTCCACCCTCTTTCTTTTTATAAGGGCATTCAACAATCATGTGCCCTGGCTTATTGCAACAATAGCAAACTATATCAGAAGAATTATGTTTACCAGTTTTAGATTTATACCTTTCCTGATTGCTAGAGCTCTTTTTGTGATGATCACCATCACGTCGAGAATGTCTATTTTCAGATAAAAACTTATTCTTCATGTGTCTTCTTTTGTTTAACAATTTCTTAAACTGACGAGAGATTAGAGAAAACTCTCCATCAGACATTTCAGAACTAGAGGAGACGACTTCAGATTCTTTTTCATCATCAGATTCTTGTGTTCTAACTGGAGACAAAGCTCTGTTTTTCTGGAGCTTTCGGCTTTCATAGCCAAGGTCCTTTCCTTGTTAGAAATTCTATTCCTATCTTCTTCTGTTTTGCGAATGTTCATTTGCAGTTCATGGGATAATAATTTCCCAAACAGATTCTGTGGGTCTAGGTTTGGTAACTTTCCAAACTCTCTGATTGCAACTATCTTGCTATCCCAGTCTTTTGTAAGGGATCGCAGGAATTTGTCATTTAGTTCACCATTAGTAAATTCCCGACCATAATTCCTTAGGACGTTTACTATCTTGAAGAATCTTTCATAAGCATCGGCAATGCACTCCTTTTTATTCTGCTTGAAAGCCTCGTACTCTTGATTCAAAAGAGATCTTCTATCATCTCTTACTTCTTCAGTACCTTCCATAAGGACTATTAAAGACGTCCACATTTCTTTGGCAGAATTACAGTGAATTAAGTTTTGCAACATTGAATCATCCACTGCATTGGCAATTATGTTCTTTGCCTTTTTGTCCAAAGCAACAAGAGCGATCTCATCCTTTGATAAGTCCACCATTTTCTTTGGTACTTTTAAGGTTGGATCAATAGTAGAAGCGGTCATAGGCACATGAGGTCCTTCTTCAACGACTTGGAAGATTCTTGGGTCTGCAGCTTCCATATAAAATCTGACGCTTTCTTTCCACATAGGAAAGTTAGCCTTAGTGCATTTTGGCAATTTCAACGAAGACGATTCCTTGCACTTTTCCATGATTTGTTAGCAATTAGAATGGAGAGATCCTATTCAAAGTGGTAACCTTTCAAAAATAACCACCTCTGATTCCAATTGTAATATCTAGTTGCCAACCAAAATCACCTAGAGGGGGGTGAATAGGTGATAATTGCGTCTTTTGCGGAATTGAAAATCTTGAAAATAAAGAACGCACAGAATGCAAATCACAATCACAGACGACACAAGAAATTTATAGTGGTTCCCCGTTCTTGGGTACTCCACTTGCCGGCCTCGCAAATTTAGCACCACAGCTAGACTTGACTACTTCAATAAATCTCGGATCAAGAACGATCCTACAATCCTCAGAGTCAAAACTCTTACAACTCGGAGATCAAACTCCTACAAACTCAGAGATAACCTTCTCTTACAACTCGGAGAATACCTCTCCTACAACTCGGAAAACAATCTCTCCTACAATCAAATGTAAATTTAGATTGAAACAATACTTAACGAATCACGATCAGATCTGAATAATTTGATGATGATCTTCTTCCTTCTTGCGACAGAAATGGCTTCGGCTTGATGTTGAAGAAGAAGAATCGAATCGGCACAAATCAGATCTTCTAAGGTCTTGATCGATCCAATGAAAACAGGACGAGTGAGGCGATGATCGATCGACCTTTTTCTTCCACTTGGAGATGAAATCAGATAACTCACGATCGAACTCCAACGATGGCGATGCACGGCACTAGACAACGATCTTGAATCAGATTAGGTTTTCGGAAAATACGAACTCTGATCTTCTAATAATTACTTTGTCCTTCCATAGGAGTATTTCTTATATAGATGAAGATCTAACGATTAACCTTAAAAACGAGGAAGGACGTCGCGTCAAATTGACGGAAAAGACTTGTCGTCAAAAAGGAAAAAAAAAACAAGGTTTACGAGAAAAGCTAGAACCAGACTTCTCGAGAGATCCAATACTTCTCGAGAGAAACCGGCTAGTTCTCGAAAAACAACTTTAGAAGAGAATATAAAAGAATTATGATAAATCTTCTCGAGAGAAGAAAAGACGTCTCGAGAGCACAAGAAACTTATCGAGAGATGAAAGACTTCTCGAAAACAAAAAATACTTCTCGAGAGAGAAAGGATTTCTCGAAAGCTACCACTGAGACAGACTTCTCGAAGACAATTGAAAAAGAAGATTTCTCGAAAACTAAGGGGACTTTCCGAGATATCATTGATTTCTCGAGAGATCATAACAGCTACTCGAAAACTTTAACTTTCTCGAAAAAGACCTTTGAGACAACCTTTCTCGAAAAATAACAAGGACTTCTCGAGAGCATTCAAGGACTTTTCGAAAAGTACCTATACATCTCGAAAAATTTACTTAGGATAAATTTCTTCCTTTTTCTCTAGACCAATGCTGCAGACCAAGCTTTGAATCTTTAAAGTCTTGATCATAAAGTGTATCCCAATTGAGAGATCACACATGAGTCAACCCCATACCCCACACAATGAAGAATTGCATTGCATGAGACTGTGCTTATTGACCCATTGTGACCTGACATTGGTCTACACTTAGAAATGTGAACCTGCAAGAACATTACTAGAAAAATATATCAAATACACAAACAATTCAATCTTGGTTCAAAGTTGACTTTCTACAAATCAAGGTTATTGTGGATACAAAACCCAACAATACTTAATATATATATACATATATATATACTTATATATATATTTATATATATAGATAAATATATATATATATATATGTATATATATATACTTATATATATCTATGTATATATATTTTCTTAATATTGATATATATACATATATATATGTATATGTGTATATATATATGTATATATATATATAAGTATATATATTAAATATATATAAGTATATATACATATATATAAGTATATATATATGTATATATATTAAGTATATTTATATATACATATATATATTTATATATATATACATATATATATATATATTTATATAAATATACATATATTAACTTATATATATATATGTATACTTATATATACTTAATATATATACTTAATATATATATATCATATATATATATATCTATATATATATATAAATATATATATATATATGTATAAATATATATAAATATATATATATGTATATATATACTGTTGGTGCCAAAAATGGTACCTCCAAAAATTCACAACAAAAGGGGGATGGGAGAAAACTGCGAAGTGCAGGCTACTGAGACAGAAGATGCTGGAACAAAGAGAAACGATTACGAAATGGCGATCACGAAGAAATGAGACCGCTTACACAGGTTGTAAGCTGGAGCCTCGGAGCCAGAAGTCCTTTTTCTGGTACCCCTACCCCTCTATTTATTGACGAGGGGGCTGCCCAAACGGGCAGAACTAAAAACTACGGGCTGCCCGGGATACAGGAGAGCCAGGGCAGGGAAATGGGATACAAATAACAAAACAAAGTAAAACGATCAGACCGCTTAAGCTGGCAGTCTCACACTTCTCTGACCGCTTGGCACTTAGAAAATTCCGGTTGAGGAGGCAGCTGGCGATCTGGGCGGTCACCGAAACTAAGACCGCTGAGAACCGAAAAATTTGACCAGCAAGAGGAGGTCGCGGGCTTTCCGGACAAACATAATCCCCGCACATTTTTAAGTTGCACCTGGAACTTCGAAAATGTTAGCTTTGACCGCTGAGACCGCGATTGCCATCAATGCCCCCCGGGCTATAAATACCCCTCCGATGGTTTGTGAAATCATAATTTCCTGAAAAAGTAAACGAGCTTACCTTGCAAGCGGTCTTAAAAAAGTAAATAAATTGAGCTCTATAATATCAACATTGCTGTCTGCGTTTGACTCTCCGGGAAAGGACTCCTCTGAAAAGAAGAAGAAGAGGAAGACCGCTACTTCGAAAAAGGTTGCGAAAGTTGTTAAGACTCCACCGGAGGCGGGCACGTCCAAGGAGACCGCGGGACCTTCTCCGAGAAAATCACCGTTCTTTCCAAAAATGAGGTTTCACTACATAGCGTTGTCGCTGTTTTATCATCCAGTTCTTCAGGGCCTGAATTGATCCTTCCTGATTTTTCCATTTCTTTTAATTACCAGAAAACCGTGGAGGCGCTCGGTCTGACCACCGTTCAGCATAATAAGACCGCTTCCACAGAGGTTATCCTGGGTGGGTTGCGGGAGAAAAAGGCTGAAGCTGAAAAAATTATGCAACAGTTAGGCAATTCTCTGGATTCTTCCAAAGCGAGTAAAAGAAAAAATTCAAATCCTTCTACTCAAAGTGCTAAGAAACCAAAAAATGACGATGTCAAAGGGGTGACCGCCTCTAAGACGATCGCTCAATCCGAGGGTGGCGACCTCAAGGATCCTGAGAATGCTCCTTTGGAGGTAAATGACGCGCCGATCTCCTTTCTTTTTCAGCGATCTCAGCTTTTTCAAGGGAGGCCGATCCTGAACTGATCGCCTACCTTGAAGGAGATTCTTCTAATGATTTTTCTTGTTCTTCCTTACAGGTGCTTGACCCTTTTGATTCGGAAAGTCTTAGAGCAGCTGCTGCTGAAAAAGAGATTTTGGAAAAAGAAAAGGAGATCGCCGCTGTTAAAGCGAAGCTGAGAGAAGATAGGGAAAGGAGGGATCGAGAAGAGAGGGAAAGAAAAGAGGCGGAAGCAGGTAGGATCGCTGCCGAACAGGAGGAAAAGAAGAAGATGGAAGAAGAGAAGGTGGCTCAGATCGCAGCGAAGAAAAAGGAAGAAGAGAGGAAGGCAACACAGACCGCTGCAAAGAAAGAAGAAGAAGAAGAAAAGGAGGCAGCTCAAGCCGCTGCAAAGAAAAAGAAGGAAGACGAAGAGAGGAAGGCAGCCCAGGCCGCTGCGAAGAAAAAGAAAGAAGAGAAAAAAGGCGGCCCTATCGGCCATCGAGGAACAAAAGAAAATGGCTTCCGAGTTGGAGGCAGAAGAAAAAGAGCCGGCAGATTGCTAAGGAAAAGGCTGCACTATCAAGTGGTCTTCCAACCCTTTTCTGCTGCTCCAGAGGCGGAACTAAACCGAGCAGCAGAAGTCCGCGCAAATGCGATTTCCGCTCTGCGAACTGGTAAGGCGTTGATCATGGCCAGATCGTTAAAAAATCTCCCTCTTCCAACGGTTCGACCTGATTCTCTGAAAGAAAACATGAGGTCGTTATCATTGAAACTGACGATATCCTTGTTAGTAATGCAAAGTTAAAGAGGAGAAGAAAAGAAGGAGAGAGGTCGAAAAAAGAGAGAATTGGAAAGAATGACCTCGAACGCTTGAGGGGATCAGACCGCCTCGTACTGACCGCAGAACCAACGGTCACAATTAATATTGAAAATAGTGCTGCATGACTGCGGTCCTTCATTCCTTTCCAAGTATCCTTTCTTTACGAACCTTGTTATTCTGAGTTTTTGAAAACTGAACTAACCTTTGCTCTTTGTTCGCAGATGAAAATATTCTTGAGATGGAAGAGGGGGGAACTTCCGGCGCGGAGGGTTGCGATCTCCGATCAACTTGCCAATATCCTCAATCCTATGTTTGAGGATGTTCGGTCTATGTTGGTTCGGGAACGAGCCAATCATGATCAGATCCGCGGCCTTGAAGAGAATCTCCGTTCAGCTTATGACCCAGCCGGCGAGCTCATCCAGTCACAACCGAAAAGCGGAAGAGGTGAGCGGTCTCAAGATTGGCGAGCTTATTCAAGCACTCCATCGATCTAAGAAAGACGTTGAATATTATAAGGGAAAATCTGCCACTTTGTCTGTCGAGGTTGCTGCGCTAAGGGGCGGCACTGCGAAAATGTCGATGAGACCGGGACCATCTGGCGATCACCAGGATATGAGGCCGAGCTCCGAGATCATGGTTGTCCCCATGGAAATAGTTGACAAAGAGATGTCAAGGATTCACCGGGCTGCGATGAACGCGAACCAGGGTCTTTCTTCGGCCTTCAGCTCTATTAATGAGATGCAAGACATCGCGGCCTTTGTAGGAAGAAAGAGGCCTTATTCGAAATAAACATTTGACATTCCACTTTCATATGATTTTGTAATATGATGAACAATTGTTGCATAATACATTTTTAATTCCTTTTGCTTGCGATCTCCTATTCTGCTGTGATGTTTTTGCTATTTTGTATTGCTTGTTTGTACTATGATCTGAAATGTTGCGGTCTCCCTCTTTTGAGGTGGAAAAGATGCCAGTGCTTTGTTGGCTTCCTTGCAGGTTTTGGCGATCCGAGAGATTTCACTGGGCGATCTTCGATAAAAAGTAATGATGACGAAATCATCCTTCGCTCACTATAAATAGCCGCCCTTTTGGATTTTATTTTATATTTTTTGTATGCGCCCTAAGCACCGGTCACAGCGATCTCCAAGAATGGTGTCCGCTCGAGCCACTGCTTCCTTAATTTTCCTCAAAGCTGATCACAAATCCTGTCATCTTTCAAAGGAGGAGTATGTCGAGTTCTTGAAGAAGCATATGATTCAGACTCAGATCGTTGTGAGACCGCCTTCCGAAGTTGAAGGGCTCAATTTTGGTGAAGAGAAAAAATTTATCATCCCTATTGATCATTTCGAGTGCGGGTTGAGAATTCCTCTCCCATGGGAGTTGTTAGAGATCATGGATTATTATGGGCTGGTACTCGCCCAGCTGCCGCCGAACTCGATCGGTCTCATTAGTGTTTTATAAACTACTTGAGATCGGAGAAGATAAAGTTCACGATGGCGCTCTTACGTGCATCCTTCACAGCCAAGGTCCTGAAAGAAGGTCAAAAGAAAGAGGAATTTAAAGGGTTAATATACTTTTCGACTGAGGGGTTCAAAGTTCTCAATCTTCCAAACAAGGTTCCCTTCTGGACAGAGAGGTTCCTTGTGTTCGAAGGCGATCTTGGCGGTCTCAAGAGTCGCCCTTCTCCGCGACCTGACAAGATTTTCAGAAGAGCAAATCGATCTCAAAGGAAGAGTTAAAGATTCTGACATTTCTGGCTGGAAAGCGCCTGGATCTCACTCATTATCTGGCGATCTGGCCTGAGATCGCTGAGATCGCTCCTGAAGAAAGTGAGTTGTTTCCAACGATCCCCTAGTATTGCTTATACATTTTTCTTTATTTCTCTAACTTTCTATTTTCAGCATCCTTTGCGATCCGACGAAGGACCCGGATGCACCTGCTGAAGAAGTGCTCACCCAAAGGGAAAGAAGACTGAAGAGAGAAGAAAAGTTTCAGACCGCTGAGACTGGTAATTCTTCCAAGACCGCTGCGGAGTCGTTTCCTCTGCATGGCTATATGCGTCATCAGAAAGACTTAAAAGGCAAACCCTTACTTAAATGGGGCTCCAAAGGAAAGACCGTGAGGGTTTCTACCGATCTCCCCCTCTGGAGCGGGAAACTGACCCACCATGCTACTGCTGTGACCGCGGCCCTATACGGAAAGAAAAATACGGCTGAGATTTTTGATATTGAGACCGACCTGCTTCCAGATATCTGTGCTCAAACGGCCCGTCGAAATGCCACTCTTCAGCTTCATATGGGGCAAACTCTCTGAAGCGTCCTGAAGGAAAATGAAGATCTGCTGGTATTATATCTCTTACTAAATATTTTCCTGAACTCGTTTAGACCGTGCAATCTGATCATCTCTTTTCTTCAGCGGGCAAAGGAAATGGCCTACGACATTCATAATCCTGATTTTAAGAGAGCAATGGCGCACCACGTAAGGGAGACCGCCGAGCAAGTAATCATGGAGCTCCGAAATCGAGGCGGTCTTTCTGAGGAGTACAAAGATACAACCTTTGCTGCTCTTTTCCCTCAGGTGGCAAGAAGAATTGCTGAACAATCTTTGACTAATGAAGAGACTGCTGATGATGAGGGAAGAAGTCGTGATCGAAGATGAAGACAAGCTGAGCGTCAGCCAATATGTGGAAGGCCAGGATATGAGCTCAGGAGCGGCCTCAAGCTCTAGGTCGAAAGTTCCAGGGGAGGGCTCAGAAGAATCTTCTGGTGAGGCCGGCTCATCCTCCTCTTCAGATGAGCGGTCTCCAAGAGATCGAAGAAATGAGTAGATAATATGTAATTCTTATTTTTTGGAGACCGGCCAGTCCGATGTACCTAAATATTTTGAATGAATATGAAGAATAGTATTGTTATGTCTTTCTTACCTCTTGCGATCCATTTCTGCTTTTGTACTTCTTCTATACTGTTTATACCTTATGCGGTCTCTTCACTTTAAGGTGAAATTGGCATTCGAACTCAATGCTTTTAAACTTTATCGATCTTTTAAAAAAATTTTGAATAATTGCTTTACAAGTACAAATTGCGATCCTCCGATTGCCAGTACTATTTTATGAAAATCCGAGTACTAGAAAAGAAAACATCTTACGGCACTCTCTTCGTGGCGGTCATCACTAGCGATCTTCATTATACTAGATTGTGATCTTTAAATATTATTGACTGGACAGAGTGCGGTCCAACTTCTTTTTGACCGCTCGTAGCGTTGGAAAGAATACTCTTGATGCCTTATAGTTTTATCCTTAGCCTTTCTTGGGGTGACAATTGTCGATTCCAGCCCTTTTGGAGATCGCTGAAAAGAAAACCACTGAAGAAATGGAGGACTCGACCTGCAATCTCAAACAACCAAATCTTGGAGGAGATAAACGGCGGTCTCCTGTGGCTTCTAAATAATTTAATTTAACTGTTTCTTCTACAGCTTCCTTCGTACGCGATCACGCTCTTCTTAAAATAGACTTAGCACTCGATCTCAACGCTTTAGGTTTGGTCGATCTCTAGTTCATGATGATGTTTGAAAACTTGACAGAAATCCTGAACCTCGTATAAAAATGACAATTCTGCGATCTCAGCATAATTAGACCGCTTGCTAGAAAATTAAAACACTTGGTTATACTATCTTGATAATAAATCTTCATGAATATCAATCTGGCGATCTCAATGTACTCAGACCACTACTTTGAAGAAAACCCAACTATTACTTGAGGGAAATGAAGGATTAAGAGCATTCTCATATAGTTTTGAATAATAAGAGACATCTAGATTGCGATCTTATTATGATCAGACCAATTTCTATCAACATAAGAGATTCTTGAGTAGTAATTTCAATCATCTTTGGAGAGTCCTGCCCGACGATCACTTCTTCCCAAGTCCTGGCGATCACAGCAAACCAAGGCCGATTCCAACTCCCTTCAAAAAATCAATACTGTCGATCACTTTCACCCAGATCCTGGAGAAGATCAAGCCATTAATCATGAATAATGTAGATCACCCTTTGAAGAGAGGAAAAATGCAGTCTCACAAAACCTCTGACCGCCCGATCTCAGTATGAGGAGATAAATGGGACCTTGTAGAAAAGGGGAAGTGGGGAAGAGGAGAGAAGGAGAATTTCTAAATGATCCGCAGGGCAGGTGTGGTTATGCCGATAAGGCTATACCGATATTGCTTTCCCTGATAGATTATACTTCGAGGTTCAGGTGACGGTCATAGATATTCTGACCTTCTTTTCCTAACCACGCTTCAACGAGTATTCGAAAGTTACAGACCAAAATGATCGGTAGGGCAGGTGTGGTCATGCCGCTGAGGCTACACTGACATTGCTTCCCAGAAAGATCATTAAGGTCGTAACAATGTCCTTCTTAATGCATGACAGAGCTGAGCCAGCCACCTAGACCTCCTTGATATGCTGAGGTGTGCCAGATGTCAGCAATGACCCGGTATACTAAGCTTCCACCGCTCGAGCTTGGCGAGCTACTGCTACACAGATTCGAAATCTCCCCGATATCTGTGGTCCCGACAGAATTACACGTCGAGCTAACAAGTCGAGGGGGAAGATAGTAGGATCCGTCGATATCTCACTTGACAGGTTTTTGGCTTTTCAAAAAACAACTTATTTTAAGACTTGTCATCCATCACTTGCATTGCGAATGTTTTGATAATACCTGCGTGACGTTTGAAAGAAGAAAAGTGAGAAAAAGAATGAGTAAATCAGATACGAACATTTAAGAAAAGAAGAGTTTGAGATCATCTCCGCTCCATGAATGAGGCAATTCTTCTCCTTCATAAGTTTGGAGATGGTAAGCACCATTTTTAAGCACACTCTTCACCACGAAAGGCCCCGCCCAGTTTGGGTTAAGTTTTCCAACCGAGCGGCTCTTGCTGCCGTATCTACTTTCTTCAGGACTAGATCCCCAGCAGCGAATTCTTTGGTTCTTACATTTTTATTGAATAGCCTCGCCATTCTTCTTTTCACCTCTTCTTGTCTGATGATCGCGGTATCTCTCAGCTCCTCAATTAAATCAAGGCTACATTTCAGCTCCTCATCATTT
Source organism: Dactylorhiza incarnata (assembly GCA_033032865.1). NCBI lineage: Eukaryota > Viridiplantae > Streptophyta > Magnoliopsida > Asparagales > Orchidaceae > Dactylorhiza > Dactylorhiza incarnata. The sequence goes on along the minus strand of JAWHQI010001052.1, from coordinate 4,502 downwards.
CCTTTCATCCAATCAATTGATTCTGTTGTGCCAATAATACCCTGGTCTTTTTACTTCAAATTCCACCGGAATAAGGGCTTCGGAACCGTGTGACAATTTGAATGGAGTCTCTCCAGTAGCAGAACATGGAGTTGTCCTCAAGGCCCATAAGACGGAAGATAGTTGTTCTGCCCAGTTGCCCCTGACATTTTCTATTCTTTTTCAAGAGATTTATGATGAGTTTGTTGGCGGCCTCTACCTGCCCATTGCTTCTTGGATGATGCACAGAAGCGAAACACAGCTCAATGCCAATTTGCTTACAGAAATTAACAAGAGTTGAATAATTTAACTGAGAACCATTATCCGTGATGATTGCCATTGGAATTCTGTGCCGACATACTATCTCCCCCCAAATAAAATTTTTTACGGCTTGAGTAGTGATTTTGGCTAATGCTTTTGCCTCTATCCACTTGCTGAAATAGTCAATCATGACTATAATATATCGACGCTGCCCACTTGCCATAGGGAAAGGCCAATCAAATCCATTCCCCAGACTGCAAACGGCCATGGAGTTGCTATTGACTTGAGTTGTTGAGCCGGCTGATTTTGGAGAGGAGCAAACTTCTGGCACTTTACACATTTCTTAGCAAATTTTTCCGCATCCTTCCTCATTTGAGGCCAAAAGTAGCGTTGCCTCATAATTCTTTTCTCCAAAGTTCTAGCCCCAGAATGACTTCCACATTCTCCAGAATGGACCTCCCCAATGACCGTTGGAATCTCCTCCTCCGAAACACACCGTGCTAATGGTGAAAGGAAAGTTCTTCTATAGAGCACTCCTGCAATAAGATAATAGTTAGCCGCTTTTTTGTTTAAAGCTTTTCTATCCTTTATTGATGAATGGAGCTCTCCAGTTGAAAGATATAGAACAAATGGATCCATCCAAGACGGATGCTGATCAATCTCCATGACCTCTCCTTCTTCAATTGTTGGGCGAAACAATTCGAAGTTGTTCCTCCCGAGAGAAGTCCAAATTTGCCAACTCATCTGCTTCCACGTTTCACCCCTTGGAATATGGTCGATGGTGAAGCTTTTGAACTTCCCTACCTCGATTTTTACCAGAGTTAGATACCGCTTTAAAATACTATCCCTAGTTTCGAAAGTTCCATTTACTTGAGAAGCCATCACCAAAGAATCTGTGAAGACTTTGACATCATCAATCCCAACTCTCTAGCAAACTTAAGACCGGCTAGCAAAGCCTCATATTCCGCCTGATTATTTGTTACATGAAAATAGAACTTCAGCGCCTGATCCAGCCTTACTCCATTTGGGTTGATTAAGACAACTCCAGCTCCGGAAGAATTTCTTCCTGAGGCTCCATCCACGAAGATTGTCCTGGCAAGGGGCACTCCGACCCCCTTCTGCGACTCAACTTCTTTGGCATCCACCATGAAGTATGCTAAAACTTGAGCTTTGATCGCCATCCTTGGAACATAAGATATGTCAAACTCACTGAGCTCTATTGCCCATTTTGCCAACCTGCCTGAATGCTCTGGCTTTTCCAAGACACTCTTCAATGGAAGATCAGTAACGACTATAATCGAATGAGCTTGAAAATATGGTCTTAATCTTCTTGCTGAAGTTATAAGCATTAAGGCCAACCTTTCGAGAATAGGATAGCGAGTCTCTGCATTCTTCAGGATTCGACTCACGTAATAGACTGGGAATTGCTTCTTTTTCTCCTCTCGAACCAAAACGGAGCTTATGGCATCGGCTCCGACTCCCATATATAGAAAAAGATTTTCCCCCTCTCGCTGGCTTTGGAGCAAAGGAGTTGATGTCAATTGCTTTTAAGCTGAGTGAAAGCATCATCCATTCCTGTCCTCGACCTACTCCCTCCGTACAAACTACTACTCTCCCCGGGGGGTCTAAAGAAAGGTGCACTTACATGATGGGAGATGAAGCGACTTAAGCCTGCCATCCTCCCTCCTAGCTGCTGAATTTCTTTGGGGGACTTGGGAGGTGGCATCTCCAGAATAACTTTTACTTTGTCGGGATTGGGTTCCAGCCCTTCTGGAGTAAGGAGGTGACACAGAAATTTTCCCTTACTTGCCCCGAAAACACACTTCAACGGATTCAACCTCATATTAAAAGTTCGAAGGGTTGCGAAAGTTTCCGAGAGGTCCCTAGATGAGAAGAGAATAATTTGCTTTTTACCAAGAGGTCATCAACATATACCTCATGGTTTCTTCCCTTTTGACTCCTGAAAACTGTATCCATCATTTCTGATAGGTTGCTCCAGCATTTTTTAGCCCAAAAGGCATTACGAGATAACAGAAGCAATCGTCATTGGTGATAAATGAAGTATGAGGTATATCTGGTTTATGCATTCTGATTTGATGGTAACCTGAAAAAGCATCTAAAAAGCTCATAAAAGAATAACCTACCGCAGAATCTACTAAAGAATCTATCCGAGGCAAGGGGTAGCAATCCTTGGGCAAGCTTTATTGAGTTTGGTAAATTCGACACACATCCTCCACTTTCCACCTGACTTCTTACCATTACAACGTTTGACACCCATTCTGGGTATTGGATTGGTTGACGAACTTTGCCTTCAGGAGCTTCTCTACCTCTTCACGGATAGGTTGTGCTAGAGTAGTTGCAACAGACCTCTTCTTCTGCGGGATCGGGATGAAGTCTGGGTCAAGATTGAGATGGTGGCAAACAACATCCGGGTCCACTCCAGGCATGTCATCTGTCGACCAAGCGAAGATATCTAGATTTTCCAGAAGGCAAGAGATGAGCTGACCCTATCAGCTTCAGATAATTCAGTGTTGATGGAGAGCTTCTGCTCTCATCTTCCTCGTGATCTGAAATCTTGAGTTGCTTGGGCTGGTTCCAAGCGAACTCCATCTCTTGCATCCTCCTCACCTTCTTCTGTAGCTTGGACTTGTTCAGGAGCTTCAATGATTCAGCCATCATGACTCTTGGGGAGGAGAGGACACAATCATGTTGACCCTCTTTACGTAACATTCCCTAGCTTTCCTTGGGTCGCTCCTGATTCGGTGTTGTTTGCCGTTCAAGGCGAACTTCACCGCTTGATGATAGGTGGAGACAATGGCTTGATATCCATTCAAGAAGGGTCTTCCAAAGATGGCATTGTAGCTACTGGGAGCATCAACGACTATAAATTTGACAGCTTCACATACCTCCCAAAATCACGGAAAGAGTGACGAGCCCTTCTACCTCTTTCTTCTCTCCTGAAAAAACCATAAAGGGGCCTTCAGTTGATTGGAGGGGTTTACCTGTCTTCAACGCCTCGAAGGCAGGTTCGAAGAGCACGTTGACTGAGCTTCCCGTGTCTATCAGAATCTTCTCCACTGTGTAATTTTCAATTACATCTTTAATGACGAACGCGTCGTCAAAGTGATTCGCGGTCTGAGGAAGGTCTTCATCACCGAAAGTGACCGTTCCCCGGACGGGACTGAAGAGGTGCCAGCAACTCTGATGGTAAACCCTCTTCAGACTTGCCTTCTTGAAGATCCGGACCTGCACCTCCATGGATGCAGAAGAGTTACTAAGGCACCCTCGTCATTAGCATCCACGCATTCATTGGGAAAGCCGATATTGCGAGATGGCCAATATCGTCCACTTCTTCGCATTCCCAGTGAACTTCCGCTACTTACTTAGCCTTGGAGTTGAGGCTTTGGCAGAATCATTCTTCTGAATGAGATCTCGGAGCTACCCTCCTTCAGAAGCTTCTCTAAGAACAGGCGGAGAGCTCTGCAATCCTCTGTCAAATGTCCCCTATCTCTATGGTACTCATAGTAGAGAGTAGGATTTCTGGTCTTCGGATCAGAGTTTAACGAGCTGGCTTCTTGAAAAAGGGCGCTTCTGAATGATTGGAGCACTTCACTCATAGAAACACCAAAGTCTGTAAAAGACTCTTGGGATTCATTGTAGAGTGAAGGAATGGGTAGAAGAGGAGGTTGGGCGTACTGGATCTGGTGGACTGGGGTGACTTGCGGAGCAGGAGTAGCGGGGGTTTGATGAAATGAACCTTGAGGCGGGAAAGATTGATTACCTCGATTGAAACGGTTGTTGCGATAATTCTTACCTCTCGGAGACGGAGGTGGAGCTCTTGCGAGGATCGAGGAAGATGGAGTCGGATAAAATCCAGCAGAGCCTTTTGAGTGGCCCTGTTGGTCAAATGCTCACATAGGTGGGGTTGTTAATTTCCCCTTCTATGTAGCGATTGGCCAATGCTAATCAGCTCCTGATAGGAGCTAGGCTCCTTGGTTGTGACTTTGAACTTCAGAGGGCCCTCCTGCAGGCCACTGATCAAAGCTATCTAAGAGTTCAGGATCCATATCCCTGACTCCAAGATCTCTTTTTGAAAACGGTCAACGAAATGCGCTGCAGTCTCATTGTCGCCTTGCTTAATCTTGAGAGGGTCGCAGGACCACTCTTCCTTTTCTTCGCGGTGGCAAACCTTAGAAGGAGCTCTTGCCTCAGGGCAGCAAATC
>JAWHQI010001051.1:0-130005 GCA_033032865.1 Dactylorhiza incarnata | reverse complement strand
GCAATCCTAAATCCTAAATCTTCAATCATAAATCCTAAATCCGCAATATGAAATCCGCAATACAAATCCTAAATCCCCTAAATTCTAACTCCGCAATCCTAAATCCAAATCATAAATCCAAAATCCGCAATCCTAAATCGTAAATCCGCAATCCTAAATCCTAAATCCGCATTCCCAAATCCACAATCCACAATCCTAATTCCTAAATCTGCAATCCTAAATTCGCAATCCTAAATCCGCAATCCTAAATCATAAATCCCATTAATCCTGAATCTACAATCCTAAATCCTAAATCCGCAATCCTAAATCCTAAATCCTAAATCTTAAATCCGCAATCCTAAATCCTTAATCCTAAATCCTAAATTCGTAATCCTAAATCTTTAATCCTAAATTCTAACTCCGTAATCCTAAATCCTAAATCCTAAATCCTAAATACGCAATCCTAAATCCTAAATCCTAAATCCGCAATTCTAAATCCTAAATCCTAAATCCACAATTCTAAATTCTAAATCCTAAATCCACAATCCTAATCCTAAATACTAAATCCGCAATCCTAAATCTGCAATCCTAAATCTTTAATCCTAAATTCTAAATCCGCAATCTTAAATTCTAAATTATAAATCTGCGATCTTTAATCCTAAATCCTAAATCCTATATCTGCAATCCTAAATTCTAAATCCTATATCTGCAATCCTAATCCTAAATCCTAAATTCTAAATCCACAATCTACAATCCTAAGTCCTAAATCCGCAATCCTAAATTCTAAATCTGCAATCCCCAAATCTTAAATCCATAATTCACAATCCTAAATCCTAAATCTGCAAACCTAAATCTGCAATCCTAAATCCGCAATCCTAAATCTGCAATCCTAAAGCCTAACCTGTATCCACAATCCTAAATCCTAAATCAACAATCATAAATCTAATCATAATTCCTAAATTCTAATTTCTAAATCCGCAATCCTAATTCTTAAATCCTAAATCCACAATCCTAAATCCGCAAAGCTAAATCCAAAATCCACGATCCTAAATCCTTAATCCGCAATCCTAAATCCACAATCCTAAATCCGCAATCCTAAATCCTAATCCACAATTCACACTTCTAAATCCAAAATCCGCAATGCAAAATCCAAAATCCTTAATTTGCAATCCTAAATCCTGAATTCCGAAATCCTAAATCCTAAATCTGCAATCATAAATTCGCAATCCGCAATCCTAAATCCTAAATCATAAATCCGCAATCCTAAATCCGCAATCATAAATCCTAAATTCGTAATCCACAATCCTAATTCCGCAATCCTAAATCCGCAATCTACAATCATAAATCCTAAATCCGCAATCCAATATCCTAAATCCTGCAATCCAATATCCTAAATCCTTAATCCACAATCTTAAATCCTAAATCTGCAATCCTATATCCGCAATCCTAAATCCTATATCCGCAATCCTAAATCCTAAATACTAAATCCTAAATCCTAAATCCTAAATCCTAAATCCGCAATCCTAAACCCTAAATTCTAAATCTGCAATCCTAAATCATAATTCCACAATTCTAAATCCCAAATCCGCATTTCGCAATCCTAAATCCTAAATCCTAAATCCACAATCCGTAATCCTAATTCCTAAATCCGTAAACATAAATCCTAAATCTATAATCCTAAATCCTAAAGCCGCAATCATAAATACTAAATCCTAAATCCTAAATCCGCAATCCTAAATCCATAATCCTAAATCCTAATTACGCAATCCTAAATACTAAATCCGCAATCCTAAATCCTAAATCCGCAATGCTAAATCCTAAACCCACAATCCTAAATCTGCAATCATAAATCCGCAATCATAAATCCGCAATCCTAAATCCGTAATTCTAAATCCAAAATCCAAAATCCAAATCCTCAATCCTAATTCCTAAATCCGCAATACTAAATCCTAAATCATATATCCTAGATCCGCAATCCTAAATCCGCAATCCTAAATCTCATAAATCCTAATTCGCAATCCTAAATCTTATATCCGCAATCCTAAATCCTTAATACATTAATCCTAAATCCTAAATCCTAATCCTAATCCTATATCCGTAATCCGTAATCCTAAGTCCTAAATCCTAAATTCTAAATCCTCGATCCTAATCTAATCCTAAATCCTAAGTACGCAATCCTAAATCAAAAATCCGCAATCCTTAATTCTAAATCCTAAATCCGTAATTCTAAATCCTAAATCCACAATTCTAATCCTAAATCCTAAATTCACAATCCTAAATCTGCCATCCTAAATCCTAAATAAGGTATCCACAACCCTAAATCCACAATCCATAGTCCTAATTCCTAATTCCAAAATCCGCAATCCTAAATTCTAAATGCTAAATTCGCAATTCTAAATCCTAAATCCGCAATGCTAAATCCAAAATCCGCGTTCCTAAATCCTAAATCCTAAATCCTAAATCTGCAATCCTAAATTCGCAATCTGCAATCCTAAATCATAAATCCGCAATCCACAATCCTGAAAACCGCAATCCTAAATTTGCAATCATAAATCCTTAATCCGCAATCATAAATCCTATATCCTAAATCCACAATCCTAAATCAACAATCCACAATCCTAATTCCTAAATCTTAAATCCTAAATCCTCAATCCGAAATCTGCAATCCTAAATCCGAAATCTGCAATCCTAAATCCTATATCTGCAATCCTAAATATTTAATCCGCAATCCTAAATTAACAATCCTAAATCCGTAATCCTAAATCGTAGATACGCAATCTAAATCCTAAATCCACAATCCGCAATCTTAAATCCTAAATCCACAATCCTAAATTATATATTCTAATTCCTAAATCCCATATCCGCAATCCAAAATACAAAATTTGCAATCCTAAATCCTAAATCCGTAATACACAATCCTAAATCCTAAATTCGCAATCCTAAATCCTAAATCCGCAAACCTAAATCCTAAATCCGCAATTCTAAATCTTAACTCCTAAATTCGTAATCCTAAATTCGATATCCGCAATCCTAATTCCTAATTCCTAAATCTGCAATCTTAAATCCTAAATTCACAATCGTAAATCCTAACTCCTAAATCCGCAATCCTAAATTCGCAATCCTAAATTCTAAATCCGCAATCCTAAATCCTAAATCATAAATTCTAAACCCTAAATCCTAAATCCGCAATCCTAAATTGTAAATCCATAATCCTAAATCCTAATTACGCAATCCTAAATCGTAAAACCGCAATCCTAAATCATAAATCCTAATTCCGCAATGCTAAATCTTAAATCCGTAATCCTAAATCTCCAATCATAAATCCTAAATCCGCAATCCTAAATCATAAATCCGCAATCCTAAATCTTAACTCCTAATTTCGTAATCCTAAATCCGATATCCGCAATCCTAATTCCTAAATCATAAATCTGCAATCTTAAATCCTAAATTCATAATCCTAAATCCCAACTCCTAAATCCGCAATCCTAAATTTGCAATCCTAAATTCTAAATCCGCAATGCTAAATCCTGAATCCTAAATCCGCAATCCTAAATCCGTAATCCGCAATCCTAAATCTAAAATCCGCAATCCTAAATTGCTAAAATCAAAAGGTCCGCAATCCTTAATCCTAAATCTGCAATCCAAAATCCTAAATCTTAAATCTGCAATCCTAAATCGTAAATCATAAATCCTAAATCTTCAATCCTAAACCTAAATCATAAATCATAAATCCTAAATCTTAAATGCGCAATCCTAAATTCTAAATCCTAAATCTGCAATCTTAAATCCTAAATTCGTAATCCTAAATCCTAAATCCATAAACCACAATCCTAAATCCTAAATCCGCTATCGTAAATCCTATATCCGCAATCCTAAATCCGCAATCTGAAATTCTAAATCTATAATTCTAAATCCTAAATCCGCAATCCTAAATCTTAACTCCTAAATGCGTAATCCTAAATCATAAATCTGTAATCCTAAACCTAAATCAAAAATCTGCAATCCTAGATCCTAAATACGCAAGCCTAAATTCTAAATCCAAAATTCAAAATTCACAATCCTAAATCCTAGGTCTACAATCTTAAATCCTAAATCCTAAATTTTAAATCCTAAATCCTAAATTCTAAATCTGCAATCCTAAATCTTAAATCTGCAATCCTAAATCATAATCCGCAATCCTTAATCCAAAATCCGCAATCCGCAATCCTAAATCATATATCCTAAATCCTAAATCCGCAATCCTAAATCCAAAATTTGTAATCCGCAATCCGCAATCCGCAATCCTAAATCCTATATCCGCAATCCTATATCCTAAATCCACAATTCTAAATCCTAAATCCGCAATTCGCAATCCTAAATCTTAAATCCTTAATCCACAATCCACAATCCGTAATCCTAAATCATAAATCCTATATCCGTAATCCGCAATCCTAAATACTAAATTCAAAATCATAATCCCTAAATCTTAAATCCTAAATCTGCAGTCCTAAATCCTAAATCCTAAATCCACAATCCTAATTCCTAAATCATAAATTGAAAATCTGCAATCCTAAAGACTAAATCCTAAATCCGTAATCCTAAATCCTAAATCCGCATTCCCAAATCCCAAATCTTAAATCCTAAAATCTTAAATCCACAATTCACAATCCTAAATTGCAATCCTAAATCCTAAATCTGCAATCATTAATCATAAATCCGTAATCCTAAATCCGCAATCCTAAATCCGCAATCCTAAGTAATAAATCCCCATAAATCCTAAACTCGCAATCATAAATCCTAAATCCGCAATCCTAAATCCTAAATCTTAAATCCGCAATCCTAAACACTTAATCCTAAATCCTAAATCCGTAATCCTAAATCATAAATTCTAAATCCGCAATCCTAAATCCTAAATCCTAAATACGAAATTCTAAATCATAAATCATAGATCCCTAAATCCGCAATCATAAATCCTATATCTGCAATTCTAAATCCTAAATCCACAATCCTAATCCTAAATCCACAATCCTAAATCCGCAATCCTAAATCTGCAATCCTAAATCTTTAATCCAAAATTCTAAATTCACAATCCACAATCCACAATCCACAATCATAAATCCTAAATACGTAATCCTAAATCATAAATCCAAAATCCAAAATCTTAAATCCGCAATACCCTAAATCCTAAATCCGCAATTCTAAATTCTAAATTCTAAATTCTAAATCCTAAATCTACAATCCTAATCCTAAATTCTATATCCGCAATCTTAAATCCGCAATCCTAAATCATGTATCCACAAGTCCACAATCCTAAATCCGCAATCTTAAATCCTCAATCCAAAATCAGCAATCCTGAATCCTAAAGTCTCAATCCGCAATCCTAAATCCACAATCTTAAATCTTAAATCTGTAATCCTAAATCTTAAAACCACAATACTAAGTCCTAAATCCGTAATCCTAAATCCTAAATCATAAAACCTAAATCTGCAATCCTAAATCCGCAATCCTAAATCCGCAATCTTATATCATAATCCTAAATCCACAATCGTAAGTCCTAAATTCGCAATCCACAATCCTAAATTTGTAACCCTAAATTGTAAATCCTAAATCCACATTTCTCAATTCTAAATCTGCAATCCTAAATCCGCAATCCTAAATCCTTAATCCTAAATCCTAAATTTGCAAATCTAAATCCTAAATCCTAAATCCTAAATCCACAATCCTAATCCTAAATTCTAAATCCTAAATCTGCAATCCTAAATCCCAAATCCGCAATCCTAAATCCCAAATCCGCAATCCTAAATCCTTACTTTAAAATCCGCAATCCTAAATCCTAAAGTCGCAATCCACAATCTTAAATCCTAAATCCTAAGTCCTAAATTCGTAATCCTAAATCCGCAATCCTAAAGTCCTAAATCCGTAATCCTAAATTATAAATCCGAAATCCACAATCCTAAATCCGCAATCCACAATCCTAAATCCGCAATTTGTAATCCTAAATCCGCAATCCACAATCCTAAATCCGCAATTTGTAATCCTAAATCCTAATTCCGCAATCTGTAATCCTAAATCCGCAATCTTAAATCATAATCCTAAATCCACAATTGTAAATCCTAAATCCGTCATGCACAATCCTAAATCCTAAATCCTAAATCCTAAATCCTAAATCCTAAATTCTAAATCATTCGCAATCCTAGATCGTAAATCCTAAATTCGCATTACACAATCTTAAATCCTAAATCCTAAATTATAAATCTGCAATCCTAAATCATAATCCTAAATCCGCAATCCTAAATCCTCAATCAGCAATCCTAAATCCTAAATCCGTAATACGCAATACTATATCTTTAATCCGCAATCATAAATCCTTAATCCCAAATTCGTAATCCTAAATCCGCAATACTAAATCTTAAATCCGCAATCCGTAATCATAAATCATAAATCCTAAATCCGTAGTCCTAAATCTTAAATTCTATATCCGCAATCCTAAATCCTAAATCCGCAATCTGCGCTCCTTAATCCTAAATCCTAAATACACAATCCTAAATTCGCAATCCTGAATCCTAAATTTGCAATCCGCAATCCTAAATCCACAATCCTAAATCCATAATCCTAAATCCGCAATCCTAAATCCTAAATACGCAATCCTAAATCCTAAATTTGCAATCCTAAATTCACAATCCAAGATCCTAAATTCGCAATCCTAAATATTAAATACGCAATCCAAAATCCCATAAATTCTAAATCCGCAATCCTACATCCTAAATTCTAAATATGCAATCCTAAATCTTAAATCCTAAGCCCTATATCCGCAATCCTAAATCCTAAATCCACAATCATAAATCCTAAATTTGCTATCCTAAATCTAAATCCACAATCCTAAATTCTAATTCCCAAATCCGCAATCCTAAATTCTAATTGCTGAATCCACAATCATAAATCCAAAACCCTCGATCCCAAATCCTAAATCCGCAATCCTAAATCATAAACCCTTAATACGAAATCCTAAATCCACAATCCGTACTCCTAAATCCAAAACCCTAAATCCAAAATCCAAAATCCGCAATCCAAAATTCTAAATCGTAAATCTGCAATCCTAAATCCTGAATCCTAAATCCGCAATCCTACCGCAATCCGCAATCCTAAATCATAAATCGTAAATCCGCAATCCTAAATCCTAAATTTGCAATCCTAAATCCTAAATTCGCAATCCTAAATCCTAAATCCTATATCCTCAATCATAAATCCTAAATCCGCAATCCTAAATCCGCAATCCTAAATCCACAATCCTATATCCTAAATCCTTAATCCTTAATCCTAAATCCGCAATCCTAAATCCTAAATCCACAATCCTAAATCCTATATCCATAATCCGCAATCCTAAATCTAAATCCTAATTTCCAATTTCTAAATCCTAAATCCGCAATCCGCAATCCTAAATCCACAATCCTAAATCCTAAATATGCAATCCTAAATCCTAAATCCTAATTCCGCAATCCTAAATCCTAACTCCTAAATCCACATTCCGCAAACCTTTAATCCTAAATCCACAATCCGCAATACTAATTCCTAAATCCGCAATACTAAATCCTAAATCTACAATCCTAAATCATAAATCCGCAATCCGCAATCCCCTAAATTTGCAATCCTAAATCCAAAATCCAAAATCCGCAATCATAAATACTAAATTCTAAATTCGCAATCCGCAATCCTAAATCCATTATCCTAAATACTAATTACGCAATCCTATATCCTAAATCCGCAATCCTAAATCTTAAATCCTAAATCCGCAATGCTAAATCATAAATCCTAAATCATAAATCTCCAATCATAAATCCTAAATCCGCAATCCTAAATCCAAATCCACAATCCTAATTCCTAAATCTGCAATCCGTAATCTTAAATCCTAATTCTTATATCCTAAATCCGCAATCTTAAATCCTAAATCTGCAATTCTAAATCCTAAATCCGCAATCCTAAATCCTAAATCTTAAATCTGTAATCCTAAATCCTAAATCTTTAATCCTAAATCAACAATCCTAAATCCTAAATCCGTAATCCGTAATCTTAAATCCTAAATCCTAAATTCTAAATCCGCAATCCTATGTCCTAAATCCTAAATACGCAATCCTAAATCCTAAATCCATAATCCTTAATATTAAATCCTAAATTCGTAATTCTAAATCCTAAATCCACAATCCTTAATCCACAATTCTAATCCTAAATCTTAAATCTTAAATCATAAATCTGCAATCCTAAATCTGCAATCCTAAATCCTAAATCATGTATCTACAATCCTAAATCCTAATTCCTAAATCCGCAATTCTAAATTCTAAATGCTAAATCCGCAATCCTAAACCCGCAATCATAAATCCCCAATGCTAAATCCAAAATCCACGATCCTAAATCCTAATTCCGCAATCCTTAATCCGCAATCCTAAATCCTAAAACCACAATCCGCACTCATAAATCCTAAATTCGCAATTCGCAATCCTAAATCCTAAATCCGCAATCCAAATTCCTAAACCCTAAATTCACAATCCTAAATACAGAATCCTAAATCCGAAATCTTCAATCCTAAATCTGCAATTCTAAATTCTAAATCCGTAATCTTAAATCCTAAATCCGCAATCCTAAATCCTAAATCCGCAATCCAAAATCCAAAATTCGTAATCCGCAATCCTAAATCATATATCCGCAATCCTAAATCCGCAATCGTAACTCTTAAATCCACAATCCTATATCCTAAATCTTAAATCCTTAATCAACAATCCTAAATCTGCAATCCTAAATCCGTAATCCAAAATCCTATATTCGCAATCCTAAATCCACAATCCGCAATCCTAATTTCTAAATCCGCAATCCTAAATCCTAAATCTTTAATCCTAAATCCTAAATCCGCAATACGAAATCCGCAATATAAAATCCTAAATCCCCTAATTCTAACTCCGCATTCCCCAATCCTAAATCCTAAATCCGCATTCCCAAATCCACAATCCACATTCCTAATTCCTAAATTTGCAATCCTAAATTTGCAATCCTAAATCCGCAATCCTAAATCATAAATCCCATTAATCATGAATCTACAATCCTAAATCCTAAATCCGCAATCCTAAATCCTAAATCTGCAATCCTAAATCCGCAATACGAAATGCTGAATCCCCTAAATCCTAAATCTGCAATCCTAAATCCTAAATCATAAATCCAAAATTCACAATCCTAAATATTAATTCTAAGTCCCAAATCTGCAATCCTAAATCCGAAATCCGTATTCCGAAATCCCAAATCTTAAATCCGAAATCCTAAATCCACAATCCTAAATCTGCAATCCTAAATCCGCAATTCTAAATCCGCAATCCTAAATCCGCAATCTGCAATCCTAAATCCTAAATCCGCAATCCGCAATCCTAAATCCGCAATCCTAAATCATAAATCCACAATCCTAAATCCACAATCTACAATCCTAATTCCTAAATCCGCAATGCTAAATCCTAAATCTTATATTTTAAATCCGCAATCCTAAATCCGCAATCCTAAATCCGCAATCTTAAATCTGCAATCTTAAATACATAATCCTAAATCCGTAATCCTAAATCCGCAATCCTAAATCCTAAATTATAAATCCGCAATTCTAAATCCTAAATCCTAAATCCACTATCCTAATCTTAAATCCTAAATCCTAAATCCGCAATCCTTAATCAGCAATCATAAATCCTAAATCCGCAATCCAAATCCACAATTCTAATTCCTAAATCCGCAATCCGCAGTCCTAAATCATATATCCTAAATCCTAAATCCGCAATCCTAAATCCAAAATTCGTAATCCGTAATCCTAAATCCTATATCCGCAATCCTAAATCCTAAATCCATAATTCTAAATCCTAAATCTGCAATTCACAATCATAAATCTTAAATCCTTAATCCACAATCCTAAATCCGTAATCCTAAATCATAAATCCTATATCCGTAATCCGCAATCCTAAATACTAAATTCAAAATCATAATCCCTAAATCTTAAATCCTAAATCTGTAATCCTAAATCCTAAATCCACAATCCTAATTCCTAAATCATAAATTGAAAATCTGCAATCCTAAATACTAAATCCGTAATCCTAAATCCTAAATCCGCATTCCCAAATCTCAAATCCTAAAATCTTAAATCCACAATCCACAATCATAAATCCTAAATCCGCAATCCTAAATCTGCAATCATTAATCCCAAATCCTCAATCCTAAATCCTAAATCCGCAATCCTAAATCCGCAATCCTAAATCCGCAATCCTAAGTAATAATCCCCATAAATTCTAAATCTGCAATCCTAAATCCTAAATCCGCAATCCTAAATACTAAATCTTAAATCTGCAATCCTAAACACTTAATCCTAAATACTAAATCCATAATCCTAAATCATAAATTCTAAATCCGCGATCCTAAATCCTAAATCCTAAATACGAAATTCTAAATCTTAAATCATAGATCCTAAATCCGCAATCATAAATCCTATATCTGCAATTCTAAATTCTAAATCCACAATCCTAATCCTAAATCCACAATCCTAAATCTGAAATCCTAAATCTGAAATCCTAAATCTTTAATCCAAAATTCTAAATTCACAATCCACAATCATAAATCCTAAATCCTAAATCCTAAATCCTAAATACGTAATCCTAAATCCAAAATCCAAAATCCAAAATCTTAAATCCGCAATCCTAAATCCTAAATCCCAATTCTAAATTCTAAATTCTAAATCCTAAATCCTAAATCCTAAATCTACAATCCTAATCCTAAATTCTAAATCCGCAATCTTAAATCCGCAACACTAAATCATGTATCCACAATCCACAATCCACAATCCACAATCCTAAATCCGCAATCTTAAATCCTCAATCCAAAATCAACAATCCTAAATCCTAAAGTCTCAATCCGCAATCCTAAATCCACAATCCTAAATCTTAAATCTGTAATCCTAAATCTTAAAACCACAATACTAAGTCCTAAATCCGTAATCCTAAATCATAAATCATAAAACCTAAATCTGCAATCCTAAATCCGCAATCCTAAATCCGCAATCTTAAATCATAATCCTAAATCCACAATCGTAAGTCCTAAATTTGCAATCCGCAATCCTAAATTTGTAACCCTAAATCGTAAATCCTAAATACACATTTCTCAATTCTAAATCTGCAATCCTAAATCCTAAATCCGCAATCATAAATCATAAATCCTAAATTCGCAAATCTAAATCCTAAATCCTAAATCCTAAATCCACAATCCTAATCCTAAATTCTAAATCCTAAATCCTAAATCTGCAATCCTAAATCCTGTATCCTAATCCTAAATCCCAAATCCCAAATCCGCAATCCTAAATCCTTACTCCAAAATCCGCAATCCTAAATCCTAAAGTCGCAATCCGCAATCTTAAACCCTACATCCTAAGTCCTCAATTCGTAATCCTAAATCCGCAAGCCTAAAGTTCTAAATCCGTAATCATAAATTCTAAATCCTAAATCCACAATCTTAAATCCGCAATCCTAAATCCTAAATCCGAAATCCGAAATCCGCAATACACAATCCTAAATCCGCAATCTGTAATCCTAAATCCTA
This sequence comes from Dactylorhiza incarnata, assembly GCA_033032865.1. Lineage (NCBI taxonomy): Eukaryota > Viridiplantae > Streptophyta > Magnoliopsida > Asparagales > Orchidaceae > Dactylorhiza > Dactylorhiza incarnata. The sequence continues at coordinate 118,443 of JAWHQI010001051.1, read as the reverse complement.
AATCCGCAATCTGTAATCCTAAATCCGCAATCTTAAATCATAATCCTAAATCCACAATTGTAAATCCTAAATCCGTAATACACAATCCTATATCCAAAATCCTAAATTCGTAATCCTAAATTCTAAATCATTCGCAATCCTAGATCGTAAATCCTAAATCCGCATTACACAATCCTAAATCCTAAATTATAAATCTGCAATCCTAAATTATAAATCTGCAATCCTAAATAATAATCCTAAATCCGCAATCCTAAATCCTAAATCCTCAACCAGCAATCCTAAATCTTAAATCCGTAATACGCAATACTATATCTTTAATCCTCCATCATAAACCCTTAATCCCAAATCCGTAATCCTAAATCCTAAATCCGCAATACTAAATCTTAAATCCGCAATCCGTAATCCTAAATCCTAAATCCTAAATCCATAATCCTTAATCCTAAATTCTATATCCGCCATCCTAAATCCTAAATCCGCAATCCGCGCTCCTTAATCCTAAATCCTAAATACACAATCCTAAATTCGCAATCCTAAATCCTAAATTTGCAATCCGCAATCCTAAATCCACAATCCTAAATGCGCAATCCTAAATCCTAAATTTGCAATCCTAAATTCACAATCGAAAATCCAAAATCCGCAATCCTAAATCTTAAATACGCAATCCAAAATCCCATAAATTCTAAATCCGCAATCCTACATCCTAAATCCTAAATCTGCAATCCTAAATCTTAAATCCTAAGCCTTATATCCGCAATCCTAAATCCTAAATCCACAATCATAAATCCTAAATTTGCTATCCTAAATTCTAAATCCACAATCCTAAATTCTAATTCCCAAATCCGCAATCCTAAATTCTAAATGCTAAATCCGCAATCCTAAATCAACAATCATAAATCCAAAACCCGCAATCCCAAATACTAAATCCGCAATCTTAAATCCTAAATCCTTAATACGCAATCCTAAATCCACAATCCGTACTCCTAAATCCAAAACCCTAAATCCAAAATCCAAAATCCAAAATCCGCAATCCAAAATTTTAAATCCTAAATTCGCAATCCTAAATCCTGAATCCTAAATCCGCAATCCTATCGCAATACGCAATCCTAAATCACAAATCGTAAATCCACAATCCTAAATCCTAAATCCGCAATCCTAAATTCTAAATTCGCAATCCTAAATCCTAAATCCTATATCCTCAATCATAAATCCTAAATCCGCAATCCAATATCCGCAATCCTAAATCCACAATCCTATATCCTAAATCCTTAATCCTTAATCCTAAATCTGCAATCCTAAATCCTAAATCCACAATCCTAAATCCTATATCCATAATCCGCAATCCTAAATCTAAATCCTAAATCCGCAATACGCAATCCTAAATCCACAATCCTAAATCCTAAATTCTAAATCTGCAATCCTAAATCCTAATTCCGCAATCCTAAATCCTAACTCCTAAATCCACATTCCGCAAACCTTTAATCCTAAATCCACAATCCGCAATCCTAATTCCTAAATCCGCAATTCTAAATCCTAAATCTACAATCCTAAATCATAAATCCGCAATTCGCAATCCTAAATCCCCTAAATATGCAATCCTAAATCCTAAATCCGCAATCATAAATACTAAATCCTAAATTCGCAATCCGCAATCCTAAATCCATTATCCTAAATCCTAATTACGCAATCCTATATCCTAAATCCTAAATCCTAAATCCTAAATCCTAAATCCGCAATGCTAAATCCTAAATCCTAAATCATAAATCTTCAATCATAAATCCTAAATCCGCAATCCTTAATCCTAAATCTGCAATCCTAAATCCAAATCCACAATCCTAATTCTTAAATCTGCAATCCGTAATCTTAAATCCTAATTCTTATATCCTAAATCCGCAATCCTAAATCCTAAATCCGCAATCCTAAATCCTAAATCTGCAATCCTAAACCCTAAACCCTAAACCCTAAACCCTAAATCCGCAATCCTAAATCTGCAATCCTAAATCCTAAATCATGTATCCACAATCCTAAATCCTAATTCCTAAATCCGCAATTCTAAATTCTAAATACTCCGCAATCCTAAATCTTAAATCCGAAATCAAAAATCCCCAATGCTAAATCCAAAAATCCACGATCCTAAATCATAAATCCTAAATCCTAATTCTGCAATCCTAAATCATAAATCCTTAATCCGCAATCCTAAATCCTAAATCCACAATCCGCACTCATAAATCCTAAATTCGCAATCCGCAATCCTAAATCCTAAATCCTAAATCCGCAATCCAAATTCCTAAGCCCTAAATTCACAATCCTAAATACAGAATCCTAAATCCGAAATCCCCAATCCTAAATCTGCAATTCTAAATCCTAAACCCGCAATCATAAATTCTAAATCCGCAATCCTAAATCCTAAATCCGCAATCGAAAATCCAAAATTCGTAATCCGCAATCCTAAATCATATATCCGCAATCCTAAATCCGCAATCCTAACTCCTAAATCCACAATCTTATATCCTAAATCTTAAATCCTTAATCCACAATCCTAAATCCGCAATCCTAAATCCGTAATCCAAAATCCTATATTTGCAATCCTACATCCATAATCGCAATCCTAATTCCTAAATCCGCAATCCTAAATCCTAAATCTTCAATCATAAATCCTAAATCCGCAATATGAAATCCGCAATACAAAATCCTAAATCCCCTAAATTCTAACTCCGCAATCCTAAATCCAAAATCATAAATCCAAAATCCGCAATCCTAAATCGTAAATCCGCAATCCTAAATCCTAAATCCGCATTCCCAAATCCACAATCCACAATCCTAATTCCTAAATCTGCAATCCTAAATTCGCAATCCTAAATCCGCAATCCTAAATCATAAATCCCATTAATCCTGAATCTACAATCCTAAATCCTAAATCCGCAATCCTAAATCCTAAATCCTAAATCTTAAATCCGCAATCCTAAATCCTTAATCCTAAATCCTAAATTTGTAATCCTAAATCTTTAATCCTAAATTCTAACTCCGTAATCCTAAATCCTAAATCCTAAGTACGCAATCCTAAATCCTAAATCCTAAATCCTAAATCCTAAATCCGCAATTCTAAATCCTAAATCCGCAATTCTAAATTCTAAATCCTAAATCCACAATCCTAATCCTAAATACTAAATCCGCAATCCTAAATCTGCAATCCCAAATCTTTAATCCTAAATTCTAAATCCGCAATCTTAAATTCTAAATTATAAATCTGCGATCTTTAATCCTAAATCCTATATCTGCAATCCTAAATTCTAAATCCTATATCTGCAATCCTAATCCTAAATCCTAAATTCTAAATCCACAATCTACAATCCTAAGTCCTAAATCCGCAATCCTAAATTCTAAATCTGCAATTCCCAAATCTTAAATCCATAATTCACAATCCTAAATCTTAAATCTGCAAACCTAAATCTGCAATCCTAAATCCGCAATCCTAAATCTGCAATCCTAAAGCCTAACCTGTATCCACAATCCTAAATCCTAAACCAACAATCATAAATCATAAATCATAATTCCTAAATTCTAATTTCTAAATCCGCAATCCTAATTCTTAAATCCTAAATCCACAATCCTAAATCCGCAAAGCTAAATCCAAAATCCACGATCCTAAATCCTTAATCCGCAATCCTAAATCCACAATCCTAAATCCGCAATCCTAAATCCTAAATCCACAATTCACACTTCTAAATCCAAAATCCGCAATGCAAAATCCAAATCCGTAATTTGCAATCCTAAATCCGAAATCCTAAATCCTGAATCTGCAATCATAAATTCGCAATCCGCAATCCTAAATCCTAAATCCTAAATCCGCAATCCTAAATCCGCAATCATAAATCCTAAATTCGTAATCCACAATCCTAAATCCTAAATCCGCAATCTACAATCATAAATCCTAAATCCGCAATCCAATATCCTAAATCCGCAATCCAATATCCTAAATCCTTAATCCACAATCTTAAATCCTAAATCTGCAATCCTATATCCGCAATCCTAAATCCTATATCCACAATCCTAAATCCTAAATCCTAAATCCTAAATCCTAAATCCTAAATCCGCAATCCTAAACCCTAAATTCTAAATCTGCAATCCTAAATCATAATTCCACAATTCTAAATCCCAAATCCGCATTTCGCAATCCTAAATCCTAAATCCTAAATCCACAATTCGTAATCCTAATTCCTAAATCCGTAAACATAAATCCTAAATCTATAATCCTAAATCCTAAAGCCGCAATCATAAATACTAAATCCTAAATCCTAAATCCGCAATCCTAAATCCATAATCCTAAATCCTAATTACGTAATCCTAAATACTAAATCCGCAATCTTAAATCCTAAATCCGCAATGCTAAATCCTAAACCCACAATCCTAAATCTGCAATCATAAATCCGCAATCATAAATCCGCAATCCTAAATCCGTAATTCTAAATCCAAAATCCAAAATCCAAATCCTCAATCCTAATTCCTAAATCCGCAATACTAAATCCTAAATCATATATCCTAGATCCGCAATCCTAAATCCGCAATCCTAAATCTCATAAATCCTAAATTCGCAATCCTAAATCTTATATCCGCAATCCTAAATCCTTAATACTTAATCCTAAATCAACAATCCTAAATCCTAAATCCTATATCCGTAATCCGTAATCCTAAGTCCTAAATCCTAAATTCTAAATCCTCGATCCTAAATCCTAAATCCTAGATCCTAAGTACGCAATCCTAAATCAAAAATCCGCAATTCTTAATTCTAAATCCTAAATCCGTAATTCTAAATCCTAAATCCACAATTCTAATCCTAAATCCTAAATTCGCAATCCTAAATCTGCCATCCTAAATCCTAAATAAGGTATCCACAACCCTAAATCCACAATCCATAGTCCTAATTCCTAAATCCAAAATCCGCAATCCTAAATTCTAAATGCTAAATTCGCAATTCTAAATCCTAAATCCGCAATGCTAAATCCAAAATCCGCGTTCCTAAATCCTAAATCCTAAATCCTAAATCTGCAATCCTAAATTCGCAATCTGCAATCCTAAATCATAAATTCGCAATCCACAATCCTGAAACCGCAATCCTAAATCTGCAATCATAAATCCTTAATCCGCAATCATAAATCCTATATCCTAAATCCGCAATCCTAAATCAACAATCCACAATCCTAATTCCTAAATCTTAAATCCTAAATCCTCAATCCGAAATCTGCAATCCTAAATCCGAAATCTGCAATCCTAAATCATATATCTCCAATCCTAAATATTTAATCCGCAATCCTAAATTAACAATCCTAAATCCACAATCCTAAACTTTATATTCTAATTCCTAAATCCCATATCCGCAATCCAAAATACAAAATTTGCAATCCTAAATCCTAAATCCGTAATACGCAATCCTAAATCCTAAATTCGCAATCCTAAATCCTAAATCCGCAAACCTAAATCCTAAATCCGCAATTCTAAATCTTAACTCCTAAATTCGTAATCCTAAATTCGATATCAGCAATCCCAATTCCTAATTCCTAAATCTGCAATCTTAAATCCTAAATTCACAATCGTAAATCCTAACTCCTAAATCCGCAATCCTAAATTCGCAATCCTAAATTCTAAATCCGCAATCCTAAATCCTAAATTATAAATTCTAAACCCTAAATCCTAAATCCGCAATCCTAAATTGTAAATCCATAATCCTAAATCCTAATTACGCAATCCTAAATCGTAAAACCGCAATCCTAAATCCTAAATCCTAAATCCTAAATCCTAAATCCGCAATTCTAAATCCTAAATCCGCAATTCTAAATTCTAAATCCTAAATCCACAATCCTAATCCTAAATACTAAATCCGCAATCCTAAATCTGCAATCCCAAATCTTTAATCCTAAATTCTAAATCCGCAATCTTAAATTCTAAATTATAAATCTGCGATCTTTAATCCTAAATCCTATATCTGCAATCCTAAATTCTAAATCCTATATCTGCAATCCTAATCCTAAATCCTAAATTCTAAATCCACAATCTACAATCCTAAGTCCTAAATCCGCAATCCTAAATTCTAAATCTGCAATTCCCAAATCTTAAATCCATAATTCACAATCCTAAATCTTAAATCTGCAAACCTAAATCTGCAATCCTAAATCCGCAATCCTAAATCTGCAATCCTAAAGCCTAACCTGTATCCACAATCCTAAATCCTAAACCAACAATCATAAATAATAAATCATAATTCCTAAATTCTAATTTCTAAATCCGCAATCCTAATTCTTAAATCCTAAATCCACAATCCTAAATCCGCAAAGCTAAATCCAAAATCCACGATCCTAAATCCACAATCCTAAATCCGCAAAGCTAAATCCAAAATCCACGATCCTAAATCCTTAATCCGCAATCCTAAATCCACAATCCTAAATCCGCAATCCTAAATCCTAAATCCACAATTCACACTTCTAAATCCAAAATCCGCAATGCAAAATCCAAAATCCGTAATTTGCAATCCTAAATCCGAAATCCTAAATCCTGAATCTGCAATCATAAATTCGCAATCCGCAATCCTAAATCCTAAATCCTAAATCCGCAATCCTAAATCCGCAATCATAAATCCTAAATTCGTAATCCACAATCCTAAATCCTAAATCCGCAATCTACAATCATAAATCCTAAATCCGCAATCCAATATCCTAAATCCGCAATCCAATATCCTAAATCCTTAATCCACAATCTTAAATCCTAAATCTGCAATCCTATATCCGCAATCCTAAATCCTATATCCACAATCCTAAATCCTAAATACTAAATCCTAAATCCTAAATCCTAAATCCGCAATCCTAAACCCTAAATTCTAAATCTGCAATCCTAAATCATAATTCCACAATTCTAAATCCCAAATCCGCATTTCGCAATCCTAAATCCTAAATCCTAAATCCACAATTCGTAATCCTAATTCCTAAATCCGTAAACATAAATCCTAAATCTATAATCCTAAATCCTAAAGCCGCAATCATAAATACTAAATCCTAAATCCTAAATCCGCAATCCTAAATCCATAATCCTAAATCCTAATTACGTAATCCTAAATACTAAATCCGCAATCTTAAATCCTAAATCCGCAATGCTAAATCCTAAACCCACAATCCTAAATCTGCAATCATAAATCCGCAATCATAAATCCGCAATCCTAAATCCGTAATTATAAATCCAAAATCCAAAATCCAAATCCTCAATCCTAATTCCTAAATCCGCAATACTAAATCCTAAATCATATATCCTAGATCCGCAATCCTAAATCCGCAATCCTAAATCTCATAAATCCTAAATTCGCAATCCTAAATCTTATATCCGCAATCCTAAATCCTTAATACTTAATCCTAAATCAACAATCCTAAATCCTAAATCCTATATCCGTAATCCGTAATCCTAAGTCCTAAATCCTAAATTCTAAATCCTCGATCCTAAATCCTAAATCCTAGATCCTAAGTACGCAATCCTAAATCAAAAATCCGCAATTCTTAATTCTAAATCCTAAATCCGTAATTCTAAATCCTAAATCCACAATTCTAATCCTAAATCCTAAATTCGCAATCCTAAATCTGCCATCCTAAATCCTAAATAAGGTATCCACAACCCTAAATCCACAATCCATAGTCCTAATTCCTAAATCCAAAATCCGCAATCCTAAATTCTAAATGCTAAATTCGCAATTCTAAATCCTAAATCCGCAATGCTAAATCCAAAATCCGCGTTCCTAAATCCTAAATCCTAAATCCTAAATCTGCAATCCTAAATTCGCAATCTGCAATCCTAAATCATAAATTCGCAATCCACAATCCTGAAACCGCAATCCTAAATCTGCAATCATAAATCCTTAATCCGCAATCATAAATCCTATATCCTAAATCCGCAATCCTAAATCAACAATCCACAATCCTAATTCCTAAATCTTAAATCCTAAATCCTCAATCCGAAATCTGCAATCCTAAATCCGAAATCTGCAATCCTAAATCATATATCTCCAATCCTAAATATTTAATCCGCAATCCTAAATTAACAATCCTAAATCCACAATCCTAAACTTTATATTCTAATTCCTAAATCCCATATCCGCAATCCAAAATACAAAATTTGCAATCCTAAATCCTAAATCCGTAATACGCAATCCTAAATCCTAAATTCGCAATCCTAAATCCTAAATCCGCAAACCTAAATCCTAAATCCGCAATTCTAAATCTTAACTCCTAAATTCGTAATCCTAAATTCGATATCAGCAATCCCAATTCCTAATTCCTAAATCTGCAATCTTAAATCCTAAATTCACAATCGTAAATCCTAACTCCTAAATCCGCAATCCTAAATTCGCAATCCTAAATTCTAAATCCGCAATCCTAAATCCTAAATTATAAATTCTAAACCCTAAATCCTAAATCCGCAATCCTAAATTGTAAATCCATAATCCTAAATCCTAATTACGCAATCCTAAATTGTAAAACCGCAATCCTAAATCCTAAATCCTAATTCCGCAATGCTAAATCTTAAATTCGTAATCCTAAATCTCCAATCATAAATCCTAAATCCGCAATCCTAAATCATAAATCGGCAATCCTAAATCTTAACTCCTAATTTCGTAATCCTAAATCCGATATCCGCAATCCTAAATTCAAAATCCGCAATCCTAAATTGCTAAAATCAAAAGTCCGCAATCCTTAATCCTAAATCTGCAATCCAAAATCCTAAATCTTAAATCTACTATCCTAAATCGTAAATCATAAATCCTAAATCTTCAATCCTAAACCTAATTCATAAATCATAAATCCTAAATCCTAAATTCTAAATCCTAAATCTTAAATCCTAAATCCTAAATCCTAAATCCTAAATTTTAAATCCTAAATCCTAAATTCTAAATCTGCAATCCTAAATCTTAAATCTGCAATCCTAAATCATAATCCGCAATCCTTAATCCAAAATCCGCAATCCGCAGTCCTAAATCATATATCCTAAATCCTAAATCCGCAATCCTAAATCCAAAATTCGTAATTCGCAATCCTAAATCCTATATCCGCAATCCTAAATCCTAAATCCACAATTCTAAATCCTAAATCCGCAATTCACAATCCTAAATCTTAAATCCTTAATCCACAATCCTAAATCCGTAATCCTAAATCATAAATCATATATCCGTAATCCGCAATCCTAAATACTAAAATTCAAAATCATAATCCCTAAATCTTAAAGCCTAAATCTGCAATCTTAAATCCTAAATCCTAAATCCACAATCCTAATTCCTAAATCATAAATTGAAAATCTGCAATCCTAAAGACTAAATCCTAAATCTGTAATCGTAAATCCTAAATCGCATTCCCAAATCCCAAATCTTAAATCCTAAAATCTTAAATCCACAATCCACAATCCACAATCCTAAATCTGCAATCATTAATCATAAATCCGCAATCCTAAATCCTAAATCCGCAATCCTAAGTAATAAATCCCCATAAATCCTAAATCTGCAATCATAAATCCTAAATCTGCAATCATAAATCCTAAATCCGCAATCCTAAATCCTAAATCTTAAATCCGCAATCCTAAACACTTAATCCTAAATCCTAAATCGTAATCCTAAATCATAAATTCTAAATCCGCAATCCTAAATCCTAAATCCTAAATCCTAAATACGAAATTCTAAATCATAAATCATAGATCCTAAATCCGCAATCATAAATCCTATATCTGCAATTCTAAATCCTAAATCCACAATCCTAATCCTAAATCCAAAATCCTAAATCCGCAATCCTAAATCTGCAATCCTAAATCTTTAATCCAAAATTCTAAATTCACTATCCACAATCCACAATCCTAAATCCTAAATACATAATCCTAAATCATAAATCCAAAATCCAAAATCTTAAATCCGCAATCCTAAATCCTAAATCCGCAATTCTAAATTCTAAATTCTAAATTCTAATTCCTAAATCTACAATCCTAATCCTAAATTCTAAATCCGCAATCTTAAATCCTCAATCCTAAATCATGTATCCACAATCCACAATCCTAAATCCGCAATCTTAAATCCTCAATCCAAAATCACCAATCCTGAATCCTAAAGTCTCAATCCGCAATCCTAAATTCACAATCTTAAATCTTAAATCTATAATCCTAAATCTTAAAACCACAATACTCAGTCCTAAATCCGTAATCCTAAATCATAAATCATAAAACCTAAATCTGCAATCCTAAATCCGCAATCTTAAATCATAATCCTAAATCCACAATCATAAGTCCTAAATTCGCAATCCACAATCCTAAATTTGTAACCCTAAATTGTAAATCATAAATCCACATTTCTCAATTCTAAATCTGCAATCCTAAATCCTAAATCCGCAATCCTAAATCATAAATCCTAAATTCGCAAATCTAAATCCTAAATCCTAAATCCTAAATCCACAATCCTAATCCTAAATTCTAAATTCTAAATCTGCAATCCTAAATCCTGTATCCTAATTCTAAATCCCAAATCCGCAATCCTAAATCCTTACTCCAAAATCCGCAATCCTAAATCCTAAAGTCGCAATCCGCTATCTTAAATCCTAAATCCTAAGTCCTAAATTCGTAATCCTAAATCCGCAATCCTAAAGTCCTAAACCCGTAATCCTAAATCATAAATCCTAAATCCACAATCCTAAATCCGCAATCCACAATCCTAAATCCGCAATCTGTAATCCTAAATCCTAAATCCGCAATCTGTAATCCTAAATCCGCAATCTTAAATCATATTCCTAAATCCACAATTGTAAATCCTAAATCCATAATACACAATCCTAAATCCTAAATCCTAAATTATAAATCTGCAATCCTAAATCATAATCCTAAATCCGCAATCCTAAATCCTAAATCCTCAATCAGCAATCCTAAATCCGTAATACGCAATACTATATCTTTAATCCGCAATCATAAATCCTTAATCCCAAATCCGTAATTCTAAATCCTAAATCCGCAATACTAAATATTAAATCCGCAATCCGTAATCATAAATCATAAATCCTAAATCCGTAATTCTATATCCGCAATCCTAAATCCTAAATCCGCAATCCGCGCTCCTTAATCCTAAATCCTAAATACACAATCCTAAATTCGCAATCCTAAATCCTAAATTTGCAATCCGCAATCCTTAATCCACAATCCTAAATCCACAATCCTAAATCCGCAATCCTAAATCCTAAATACGCAATCCTAAATCCTAAATTTGCAATCCTAAATTCACAATCCAAAATCCAAAATTCACAATCCAAAATCCAAAATTCGCAATCCTAAGTCTTAAATACGCAATCCAAAATCCCATAAATTCTAAATCCGCAATCCTACATTCTAAATCCTAAATATGCAATCCTAAATCTTAAATCCTAAGCCTTATATCCGCAATCCTAAATCCTAAATCCACAGTCATAAATCCTAAATTTGCTATCCTAAATTCTAAATCCACAATCCTAAATTATAATTCCCAAATCCGCAATCCTAAATTCTAATTGCTGAATCCGCATTCCTAAATCAACAATCATAAATCCAAAACCCTCGATCCCAAATCCTAAATTCGCAATCCTAAATCATAAATCCTTAATACGCAATCCTAAATCCACAATCCGTACTCCTAAATCCAAAACCCTAAATCCAAAATCCAAAATCCGCAATCCAAAATTCTAAATCGTAAATCTGCAATCCTAAATCCTGAATACTAAATCCGCAATCCTACCGCAATCCTCAATACTAAATCATAAATCGTAAATCCGCAATCCTAAATCCTAAATTCGCAATCCTAAATCCTAAATTCGCAATCCTAAATCCTAAATCCTATATCCTCAATCATAAATCCTAAATCCGCAATCCTAAATCTGCAATCCTAAATCCACAATCTTATATCCTAAATCCTTAATCCTAAATCCGCAATCCTAAATCCTAAATCCACAATCCTAAATCCTATATCCATAATCCGCAATCCTAAATCTAAATCCTAATTTCCAATTTCTAAATCCTAAATCCGCAATCCGCAATCCTAAATCCACAATCCTAAATCCTAAATCTGCAATCCTAAATCCTAATTTCGCAATCCTAAATCCTAACTCCTAAATCCACATTTCGCAAACCTTTAATCCTAAATCCACAATCTGCAATCCTAATTCCTAAATCCGCAATACTAAATCCTAAATCTACAATCCTAAATCTACAATCCTAAATCATAAATCCGCAATCCGCAATCCCCTAAATATGCAATCCTAAATCCTAAATCCTAAATCCGCAATCATAAATACTAAATCCTAAATTCGCAATCCGCAATCCTAAATCCATTATCCTAAATACTAATTACGCAATCCTATATCCTAAATCCGCAACCCTAAATCTTAAATCCTAAATCCGCAATGCTAAATCCTAAATCCTAAATCATAAATCTCCAATCCTAAATCCTAAATCCGTAATCCTTAATCCTAAATCCAAATCCACAATCCTAATTCCTAAATCTGCAATCCGTAATCTTAAATCCTAATTCTTATATCCTAAATCCGCAATCTTAAATCCTAAATCTGCAATCCTAAATCCTAAATCCGCAATCCTAAATCCTAAATCTTAAATCCACAATCCTAAATCCTAAATCTTTAATCCTAAATCAACAATCCTAAATCCGTCATCCGTAATCTTAAATCCTAAATCCTAAATTCTAAATCCGCAATCCTATGTCCTAAATCCTAAATACGCAATCCTAAATCTTAAATCCGTAATCCTTAATTCTAAATCCTAAATTCGTAATTCTAAATCCTAAATCCACAATCCTTAATCCACAATTCTAATCCTAAATCCTAAATCTTAAATCATAAATCTGCAATCTTAAATCTTCAATCCTAAATCCTAAATCATGTATCCACAATCCTAAATCATAATTCCTAAATCCGCAATTCTAAATTCTAAATGCTAAATCCGCAATCCTAAATCCTAAATCCGCAATCATTAATCCCCAATGCTAAATCCAAAATCCACGATCTTAAATCCTAAATCCTAATTCCGCAATCCTAAATCATAAATCCTTAATCCGCAATCCCAAATCCTAAATCCACAATCCGCACTCCTAAATCCTAAATTCGCAATTCGCAATCCTAAATCCTAAATCCGCAATCCAAATTTCTAAACCCTAAATTCACAATCCTAAATACAGAATCCTAAATCCGAAATCCCCAATCCTAAATCCGCAATTCTAAATCCTAAATCCACAATCTTAAATCCTAAATCCGCAATCCTAAATCCTAAATCCGCAATCCAAAATCCAAAATTCGTAATCCGCAATCCTAAATCATATATCCGCAATCCTAAATCCGCAATCCTAACTCTTAAATCCACAATCCTATATCCGAAATCTTAAATCCTTAATCCACAATCCTAAATCCGCAATCCTAAATCCGCAATCCAAAATCCTATATTTGCAATCCTAAATCCACAATCCGCAATCCTAATTCCTAAATCCGCAATCCTAAATCCTAAATCTTCAATCATAAATCCTAAATCCGCAATATGAAATCCGCAATACAAAATCCTAAATCATAAATCCAAAATCCGCAATCCTAAATCGTAAATCCGCAATCCTAAATCCTAAATCCGCATTCCCAAATCCACAATCCACAATCCTAATTCCTAAATCTGCAATCCTAAATTCGCAATCCTAAATCCGCAATCCTAAATCATAAATCCCATTAATCCTGAATCTACAATCCTAAATCCTTAATCCTAAATCCGCAATCCTAAATCCTAAATCCTAAATCTTAAATCCACAATCCTAAATCCTTAATCCTAAATCCTAAATTCGTAATCCTAAATCTTTAATCCTAAATTCTAACTCCGTAATCCTAAATCCTAAATCCTAAATACGCAATCCTAAATCCTAAATCCTAAATCCGCAATTCTAAATCCTAAATCCTAAATCCGCAATTCTAAATTCTAAATCCTAAATCCACAATCCTAATCCTAAATACTAAATCCGCAATCCTAAATCTGCAATCCTAAATCTTTAATCCTAAATTCTAAATTCGCAATCTTAAATTCTAAATTATAAATCTGCGATCTTTAATCCTAAATCCTAAATCCTATATTTGCAATCCTAAATTCTAAATCCTATATCTACAATCCTAATCCTAAATCCTAAATTCTAAATCCACAATCTACAATCCTAAGTCCTAAATCCGCAATCATAAATTCTAAATCTGCAATCCCCAAATCTTAAATCCATAATTCACAATCCTAAATCCTAAATCTGCAAACCTAAATCTGCAATCCTAAATCCGCAATCCTAAATCTGCAATCCTAAAGCCTAACCTGTATCCACAATCCTAAATCCTAAATCAACAATCATAAATCATAATTCCTAAATTCTAATTTCTAAATCCGCAATCCTAATTCTTAAATCCTAAATCCGCAATCCAAAATCCAAAATTCGTAATCCGCAATCCTAAATCATATATCCGCAATTCTAAATCCGCAACCCTAACTCCTAAATCCACAATCCTATATCCTAAATCTTAAATCCTTAATCCACAATCCTAAATCCGCAATCCTAAATCCGTAATCCAAAATCCTATATTTGCAATCCTAAATCCACAATCCGCAATCCTAATTCCTAAATCCGCAATCCTAAATCCTAAATCTTCAATCATAAATCCTAAATCTGCAATATGAAATCCGCAATACAAAATCCTAAATCCCCTAAATTCTAACTCCGCAATCCTAAATCCAAAATCATAAATCCAAAATCCGCAATCCTAAATCGTAAATCCCCAATCCTAAATCCTAAATCCGCATTCCCAAATCCACAATCCACAATCCTAATTCCTAAATCTGCAATCCTAAATTCGCAATCCTAAATCCGCAATCCTAAATCATAAATCCCATTAATCCTGAATCTACAATCCTAAATCCTAAATCCTAAATCCGCAATACTAAATCCTAAATCCTAAATCTTAAATCCACAATCCTAAATCCTTAATCCTAAATCCTAAATTCGTAATCCTAAATCTTTAATCCTAAATTCTAACTCCGTAATCCTAAATCCTAAATACGCAATCCTAAATCCTAAATCCTAAATCCGCAATTCTAAATCCTAAATCCTAAATCCGCAATTCTAAATTCTAAATCCTAAATCCATAATCCTAATCCTAAATACTAAATCCGCAATCCTAAATCTGCAATCCTAAATCTTTAATCCTAAATTCTAAATTCGCAATCTTAAATTCTAAATTATAAATCAGCGATCTTTAATCCTAAATCCTAAATCCTATATTTGCAATCCTAAATTCTAAATCCTATATCTACAATCCTAATCCTAAATTCTAAATCCACAATCTACAATCCTAAGTCCTAAATCCGCAATCCTAAATTCTAAATCTGCAATCCCCAAATCTTAAATCCATAATTCACAATCCTAAATCCTAAATCTGCAAACCTAAATCTGCAATCCTAAATCCGCAATCCTAAATCTGCAATCCTAAAGCCTAACCTGTATCCACAATCCTAAATCCTAAATCAACAATCATAAATCATAATTCCTAAATTCTAATTTCTAAATCCGCAATCCTAATTCTTAAATCCTAAATCCACAATCTTAAATCCGCAAAGCTAAATCCAAAATCCACGATCCTAAATCCTTAATCCGCAATCCTAAATCCACAATCCACAATCCGCAATCCTAAATCCTAAATCCACAATTCACACTTCTAAATCCAAAATCCGCAATGCAAAATCCAAAATCCTTAATTTGCAATCCTAAATCCTAAATCCTAAATCCTAAATCCTAAATCTGCAATCATAAATTCGCAATCCGCAATCCTAAATCCTAAATCCTAAATCATAAATCCACAATCCTAAATCCGCAATCATAAATCCTAAATTCGTAATCCACAATCCTAAATCCGCAATCCTAAATCCACAATCTACAATCCTAAATCCTAAATCCGCAATCCAATATCCTAAATCCGCAATCCAATATCCTAAATCCTTAATCCACAATATTAAATCCTTAATCTGCAATCCTATATCCGCAATCCTAAATCCTATATCCGCAATCCTAAATCCTAAATACTAAATCCTAAATCCTAAATCCTAAATCCGCAATCCTAAATCCTAAATTCTAAATCTGCAATCCTAAATCATAATTCCACAATTCTAAATCCCAAATTCGCATTTCGCAATCCTAAATCCTAAATCCTAAATCCACAATCCGTAATCCTAATTCCTAATTCCGTAAACATAAATTCTAAATCTATAATCCTAAATCCTAAAGCCACAATCATAAATACTAAATCCTAAATCCGCAATCCTAAATCCATAATCCTAAATCCTAATTACGCAATCCTAAATACTAAATCCGCAATCCTAAATCCTAAATCCGCAATGCTAAATCCTAAACCCACAATACTAAATCTGCAATCATAAATCCGCAATCATAAATCCGCAATCCTAAATCCGTAATTCTAAATCCAAAATCCAAAATCCAAATCCTCAATCCTAATTCCTAAATCCGCAATACTAAATCCTAAATCATATATCCTAGATCCGCAATCCTAAATCCGCAATCCTAAATCTCATAAATCCTAAAGTCGCAATCCTAAATCTTATTTCCGCAATCCTAAATCCTTAATACTTAATCCTAAATCAACAATCCTAAATCCTAAATCCTATATCCGTAATCCGTAATCCGTAATCCTAAGTCCTAAATCCTAAATTCTAAATCCTCGATCCTAAATCCTAAATCCTAAATACTAAGTACGCAATCCTAAATCAAAAATCCGCAATCCTTATTTCTAAATCCTAAATCCGTAATTCTAAATCCTAAATCCACAATTCTAATCTTAAATCCTAATTTCGCAATCCTAAATCTGCCATCCTAAATCCTAAATAAGGTATCCACAACCCTAAATCCACAATCCATAGTCCTAATTCCTAATTCCAAAATCCGCAATCCTAAATTCTAAATGCTAAATTCACAATTCTAAATCCTAAATCCGCAATGCTAAATCAAAAATCCGCGTTCCTAAATCCTAAATCCTAAATCTGCAATCCTAAATTCGCAATCTGCAATCCTAAATCATAAATTCGCAATCCACAATCCTGAAACCGCAATCTTAAATCTGCAATCATAAATCCTTAATCCGCAATCATAAATCCTATATCCCAAATCTGCAATCCTAAATTAACAATCCACAATCCTAATTCCTAAATCTTAAATCCTAAATTCTCAATCCGAAATCTGCAATCCTAAATATTTAATCCGCAATCCTAAATTAACAATCCTAAATCCGTAATCCTAAATCGTAGATACGCAATCTAAATCCTAAATCCACAATCCGCAATCTTAAATCCTAAATCCACAATCCTAAACTATATATTCTAATTCCTAAATCCCATATCCGCAATCCAAAATACAAAATTTGCAATCCTAAATCCTAAATCCGTAATACGCAATCCTAAATCCTAAATTGGCAATCCTAAATCCTAAATCCGCAAACCTAAATCCTAAATCCGCAATTCTAAATCTTAACTCCTAAATTCGTAATCCTAAATTCGATATCCGCAATCCTAATCCCTAATTCCTAAATCTGCAATCTTAAATCCTAAATTCACAATCGTAAATCCTAACTCCTATATCCGCAATCCTAAATTCGCAATCCTAAATTCTAAATCCGCAATCCTAAATCCTAAATCATAAATTCTAAACCCTAAATCCTAAATCCGCAATCCTAAATTGTAAATCCAAAATCCTAAATCCTAATTACGCAATCCTAAATTGTAAAACCGCAATCCTAAATCCTAAATCCTAATTCCGCAATGCTAAATCTTAAATTCGTAATCCTAAATCTCCAATCATAAATCCTAAATCCGCAATCCTAAATCATAAATCCGCATTCCTAAATCTTAACTCCTAATTTCGTATTCCTAAATGCGATATCCGCAATCCTAATTCCTAAATCATAAATCTGCAATCTTAAATCCTAAATCCTAAATTCATAATCCTAAATCCCAACTCTTAAATCCGCAATCCTAAATTTGCAATCATAAATTCTAAATCCGCAATGCTAAATCCTGAATCCTAAATTCGCAATCCTAAATTCAAAATCCGCAATCCTAAATTCAAAATCCGCAATCCTAAATTGCTAAAATCAAAAGTCCGCAATCCTAAATCCTAAATTTGCAATCCAAAATCCTAAATCTTAAATCTACAATCCTAAATCGTAAATCATAAATCCTAAATCTTCAATCCTAAACCTAAATCATAAATCATAAATCCTAAATCTTAAATGCGCAATCCTAAATCTGCAATCTTAAATCCTAAATTCGTAATCCTAAATCATAAATCCATAAACCACAATCCTAAATCCTAAATCCGCTATCGTAAATCCTATATCCGCAATCCTAAATCCGCAATCGAAATTCTAAATCTATAATTCTAAATCCTAAATCCGCAATCCTAAATCTTAACTCCTAAATGCGTAATTCTAAATCATAAATCTGTAATCCTAAACCTAAATAAAAAATCTGCAATCCTAGATCCTAAATACGCAAGCCTAAATTCTAAATCCAAAATTCAAAATTCACAATCCTAAATCCTAGGTCTACAATCTTAAATCTTAAATCCTAAATCCTAAATTTTAAATCTTAAATCCTAAATCCTAAATTCTAAATCTGCAATCCTAAATCTTAAATCTGCAATCCTAAATCATAATCCGCAATCCTTAATCCAAAATTCGCAATCCGCAGTCCTAAATCATATATCCTAAATCCTAAATCCGCAATCCTAAATCCAAAATTCGTAATCCGCAATCCTAAATCCTATATCCGCAATCCTAAATCCTAAATCCACAATTCTAAATCCTAAATCCGCAATTCGTAATCCTAAATCTTAAATCCTTAATCCACAATCCTAAATCCGTAATCCTAAATCATAAATCCTATATCCGTAATCCGCATTCCTAAATACTAAAATTCAAAATCATAATCCCTAAATCTTAAATCCTAAATCTGCAATCCTAAATCCTAAATCCACAATCCTAATTCCTAAATCATAAATTGAAAATCTGCAATCCTAAAGACTAAATCCTAAATCCGTAATCCTAAATCCTAAATCTGCATTCCCAAATCCCAAATCTTAAATCTTAAATTATTAAATCCACAATCCACAATCCTAAATCTGCAATCCTAAATCCTAAATCTGCAATCATTAATCATAAATCCGCAATCCTAAATCCTAAATCCGCAATCCTAAATCCGCAATCCTAAGTAATAAATCCCCATAAATCCTAAATCTGCAATCATAAATCCTAAATCCGCAATCCTAAATCCTAAATCTTAAATCCGCAATCCTAAACACTTAATCCTAAATCCTAAATCGTAATCCTAAATCATAAATTCTAAATCCGCAATCTGCAATCCTAAATCCTAAATCCTAAATACGAAATTCTAAATCATAAATCATAGATCCTAAATACGCAATCATAAATCATATATCTACAATTCTAAATCCTAAATCCACAATCCTAATCCTAAATCCACAATCCTAAATCCGCAATCCTAAATCTGCAATCCTAAATCTTTAATCCAAAATTCTAAATTCACAATCCACAATCCACAATCCTAAATCCTAAATACGTAATCCTAAATCATAAATCCAAAATCCAAAATCTTAAATCCGCAATCCTAATTCCTAAATCCGCAATTCTAAATTCTAAATTCTAAATCCTAAATCTACAATCCTAATCCTAAATTCTAAATCCGCAATCTTAAATCCGCAATCCTAAATCATGTATCCACAATCCACAATCCTAAATCCGCAATCCTGAATCCTAAAGTCTCAATCCGCAATCCTAAATCCACAATCTTAAATCTTAAATATGTAATCCTAAATCTTAAAACCACAATACTAAGTCCTAAATCCGTAATCCTAAATCATAAATCATAAAACCTAAATCTGCAATCCTAAATCCGCAATCCTAAATCCGCAATCTTAAATCATAATCCTAAATCCACAATCGTAAGTCCTAAATTCGCAATCCACAATCCTAAATTTGTAACCCTAAATTGTAAATCCTAAATCCACATTTCTCAATTCTAAATCTGCAATCCTAAATCCTAAATCCGCAATCCTAAATCATAAATCCTAAATTCGCAAATCTAAATCCTAAATTCTAAATCCACAATTCTAATCCTAAATTCTAAATCCTAAATCTGCAATCCTAAATCTTGTATCCTAATCCTAAATCCCAAATCCGCAATCCTAAATCCTTACTCCAAAATCCGCAATCCTAAATCCTAAAGTCGAAATCCGCAATCTTAAATCCTAAATCCTAAGTCCTAAATTCGTAATCCTAAATCCGCAATCCTAAAGTCCTAAATCCGTAATCCTAAATCATAAATCCTAAATCCACAATCCTATATCCGCAATCCACAATCCACAATCCGCAATCTGTAATCCTAAATCCTAAATCCGCAATCTGTAATCCTAAATCCGCAATCTTAAATCATAATCCTAAATCCACAATTGTAAATCCTAAATCCGTAATATACAATCCTAAATCCTAAATCCGTAATCCTAAATTCTAAATCATTCGCAATCCTAGATCGTAAATCCTAAATCCGCATTACACATTCCTAAATCCTAAATCCTAAATTATAAATCTGCAATCCTATATCATAATCTAAATCCGCAATCCTAAATCCTAAATCCTCAATAAGCACTCCTAAATCCTAAATCCGTAATACGCAATACTATATCTTTAATCTGCAATCATAAATCCTTAATCCCAAATCCGTAATCCTAAATCCTAAATCCGCAATACTAAATCTTAAATCCGCAATCCGTAATCATAAATCCTAAATCCGAAATCCGTAATCCGCAATCCTAAATTCTATATCCGCAATCCTAAATCCTAAATCCGCAATCCGCGCTCCTTAATCCTAAATCCTAAATACACAATCCTAAATTCGCATTCCTAAATCCTAAATTTTCAATCCGCAATCCTAAATCCACAATCCTTAATCCACAATCCTAAATCCGCAATCCTAAATCCTAAATACGCAATCCTAAATCCTAAATTTGCAATCCTAAATTCACAATCCAAAATCCTAAATTCGCAATCTTAAATCTTAAATACGCAATCCAAAATCCCATAAATTCTAAATCCGCAATCCTCCATCCTAAATCCTAAATATGCAATCCTAAATCTTAAATCCTAAGCCCTATATCCGCAATCCTAAATCCTAAATCCACAATCATAAATCCTAAATTTGCTATCCTAAATTCTAAATCCACAATCCTAAATTCTAATTCCCAAATCCGCAATCCTAAATTCTAATTGCTGAATCCGCATTCCTAAATCAACAATCATAAATCCAAAACCCTCGATCCCAAATCCTAAATCCGCAATCCTAAATCATAAATCCTTAATACGCAATCCTAAATCCACAATCCATACTCCTAAATCCAAAACCCTAAATCCCAAATCCAAAATCCGCAATCCATAATTCTAAATCGTAAATCTGCAATCCTAAATCCTGAATCCTAAATCCGCAATCCTACCGCAATCCGCAATCCGCAATCCTAAATCATAAATCGTAAATCCGCAATCCTAAATCCTAAATTCGCAATCCTAAATCCTAAATCCTATATCCTCAATCATAAATCCTAAATCCGCTATCCTAAATCCACAATCTTATATCCTAAATCCTTAATCCTTAATCCTAAATCCGCAATCCTAAATCCTAAATCCACAATCCTAAATCCTATATCCATAATCCGCAATCCTAAATCTAAATCCTAATTTCCAATTTCTAAATCCTAAATCCACAATCCGCAATCCTAAATCCACAATCCTAAATCCTAAATCTGCAATCCTAAATCCTAATTTCGCAATCCTAAATCCTAACTCCTAAATCCACATTTCGCAAACCTTTAATCCTAAATCCACAATCCGCAATCCTAATTCCTAAATCCGCAATACTAAATCCTAAATCTACAATCCTATATCATAAATCCGCAATCCGCAATCCCCTAAATATGCAATCCTAAATCCTAAATCCTAAATCCGCAATCATAAATACTATATCCTAAATTCGCAATTCGCAATCCTAAATCCATTATCCTAAATACTAATTACGCAATCCTATATCCTAAATCCGCAACCCTAAATCTTAAATCCTAAATCCGCAATGCTAAATCCTAAATCCTAAATCATAAATCTCCAATCACAAATCCTAAATCCGCAATCCTTAATCCTAAATCCGCAATCCTAAATCAAAATCCACAATCCTAATTCCTAAATCTGCAATCCGTAATCTTAAATCCTAATTCTTTTATCCTAAATCCGCAATCTTAAATCCTAAATCTGCAATCCTAAATCCGCAATCCTAAATCCTAAATCTTAAATCCGCAATCCTAAATCCTAAATCTTTAATCCTAAATCAACAATCCTAAATCCGTAATCCTTAATCTTAAATCCTAAATCCTAAATTCTAAATCCGCAATCCTGTCCAAAATCCTAAATACGCAATCCTAAATCCTAAATCCGTAATCCTTAATTCTAAATCCTAAATTCGTAATTCTAAATCCTAAATCCACAATCCTTAATCTCTAATCCTAAATCCTAAATCCTAAATCTTAAATCATAAATCTGCAATCCTAAATCTGCAATCCTAAATCCTAAATCATGTATCCACAATCCTAAATCCTAATTCCTAAATCCGCAATTCTAAATTCTAAATGCTAAATCCGCAATCCTAAATCCTAAATCCGCAATCATTAATCCCCAATGCTAAATCCAAAATCCACGATCCTAAATCCTAAATCCTAATTCCGCAATCCTAAATCATAAATCCTTAATCCGCAATCCCAAATCCTAAATCCACAATCCGCACTCCTAAATCCTAAATTCGCAATTCACAATCCTAAATCCTAAATCCGCAATCCAAATTTCTAAACCCTAAATTCACAATCCTAAATACAGAATCCTAAATCCGAAATCCCCAATCCTAAATCTGCAATTCTAAATCCTAAATCCGCAATCTTAAATCCTAAATCCGCAATCCTAAATCCTAAATCCGCATTCCAAAATCCAAAATTCGTAATCCGCAATCCTAAATCATATATCCGTAATCCTAAATCCGCAGTCGTAACTCTTAAATCCACAATCCTATATCCTAAATCTTAAATCCTTAATCAACAATCATAAATCTGTAATCCTAAATCCGTAATCCAAAATCCTATATTCGCAATCGTAAATCCACAATCCGCAATCCTAATTCCTAAATCCGCAATCCTAAATCCTAAATCTTCAATCCTAAATCCTAAATCCGCAATACGAAATCCGCAATACAAAATCCTAAATCCCCTAAATTCTAACTCCGCAATCTTAAATCCAAAATCATAAATCCAAAATCCGCAATCCTAAATCCTAAATCCGCAATCCTAAATCCTAAATCTGCATTCCCAAATCCACAATCCACATTCCTAATTCCTAAATCTGCAATCCTAAATTCACAATCCTAAATCCTACAATCCTAAATCCGCAATCCTAAATCCTAAATCCTAAATCCTAAATCTTAAATCGGCAATCATAAATCCTTAATCAATCCTAAATTTGTAATCCTAAATCTTTAATCCTAAATTCTAAATCCGTAATCCTAAATCCTAAATCCTAAATACGCAATCCTAAATCCTAAATCCGCATTTCTAAATCCTAAATCCGCAATTCTAAATTCTAAATCCTAAATCCACAATCCTAATCTTAAATACTAAATCCGCAATCCTAAATCTGCAATCCTAAATCTTTAATCCTAAATTCTAAATCCGCAATCTTAAATTGTAAATTCTAAATATGAAATCTTTAATCCTAAATCCTAAATCCTATATCTGCAGTCCTAAATCCTATATCTGCAATCTTATTCCTATATCCTAAATTCTAAATCCACAATCTACAATCCTAAGTCCTAAATCCGCAATCCTAAATCCTAAATCTGCAATCCCCAAATCCTAAATCCACAATTCAGAATCCTAAATCCTAAATCTGCATTCTAAAATCTGCAATCCTAAATCCGCAATCCTAAATCTGCAATCCTAAAGCCTAACCTGTATCCACAATCCTAAATCCTAAATCAACAATCATAAATCATAATTCCTAAATTCTAATTTCTAAATCCGCAATCCTAATTCTTAAATCCTAAATCCACAATCCTAAATCCACAATGCTAAATCCAAAATTCACGATCCTAAATCCTTAATCCACAATCCTAAATCCACAATCCTAAATCCGCAATCCTAAATCCTAAATCCACAATTCACACTTCTAAATTATAAATCCGCAATGCAAAATCCAAAATCCTTAATCTGCAATCCTAAATCCTGAATCCGAAATCCTAAATCCTAAATCCTAAATCTGCAATCATAAATTCACAATCCGCAATCCTAAATCCTAAATCCTAAATCATAAATCTGCAATTCTAAATCTTAAATCCTAAATCCGCAATCATAAATTCTAAATTCGTAACCCACAATCCTAAATCCTAAATCCGCAATCCTATATCCTAAATCCGCAATCCTATATCCTAAATCCTTAATCCACAATCTTAAATCCTAAATCTGCAATCCTATATCCGCAATCCTAAATCCTATATCCGCAATCCTAAATCCTATATCCGCAATCCTAAATCCTAAATACTAAATCCTAATTCCTAAATCCTAAATCATAAATCCTAAATCCGCAATCCTAAACCCTAAATTCTAAAGCTGCAATCCTAAATCCTAATTCCACAATTCTAAATCCCAAATCCGCATTTCGCAATCCTAAATCCACAATCCACAATCCGTAATCCTAATTCCTAAATCCGTAAACATAAATCCTAAATCTGTAATCCTAAATCCTAAAGCCGCAATCATAAATACTAAATCCTAAATCCTAAATCCGCAATCCTAAATCCATAATCCTAAATCCTAATTACGCAATCCTAAATACTAAATCCGCAATCCTAAATCCTAAATCCACAATGCTAAATCCTAAACCCACAATCCTAAATCTGCAATCATAAATCCGCTATCATAAATCCGCAATCCTAAATCCGTAATTCTAAATCCAAAATCCAAAATCCAAATCCTCAATCCTAATTCCTAAATCCACAATACTAAATCCTAAATCATATATCCTAGATCCGCAATCCTAAATCCGCAATCCTAAATTCCATAAATCCTAAATCCGCAATCCTAAATCTTATATCCGCAATCCTAAATCCTTAATACTTAATCCTAAATCAACAATCCGAAATCCTAAATCCTATATTCGTAATCCGTAATCCTAAATCCTAAATCCTAAATTCTAAATCCTCAATCCTAAATCTTAAGTACGCAATCCTAAATCCTAAATCCGCAATTCTTAATTCTAAATCCTAAATCCGTAATTCTAAATCCTAAATCCACAATTCTAATCCTAAATCCTAAATTCGCAATCCTAAATCTGCCATCCTAAATCCTAAATAAGGTATCCACAACCCTAAATCCACAATCCATAGTCCTAATTCCTAATTCCAAAATCCGCAATCCTAAATTCTAATTGCTAAATTCGCAATTCTAAATCCTAAATCCGCAATGCTAAATCCAAAATCCGCGTTCCTAAATCCTGAATCCTAAATCCTAAATCTGCAAATCTGCAATCCTAAATTCGCAATCTGCAATCCTAAATCCTAAATTCGCAATCCACAATCCTAAAACCGCAATCCTAAATCTGCAATCATAAATCCTTAATCCGCAATCATAAATCCTATATCCTAAATCCGCAATCTTAAATCAACAATCCACAATCCTAACTCCTAAATCTTAAATCCTAAATCCACAATCCTAAATCCGCAATCCTAAATCCGAAATCTGCAATCCTAAATCCTATATATGCAATCCTAAATCCTAAATATTAAATCCGCAATCTGCAATCCTAAATTAACAATCCTAAATCCGTAATCCTAAATCGTAGATACGCAATCTAAATCCTAAATCCACAATCCGCAAACCTGAATCCTAAATCCACAATCCTAAATTATATATTCTAATTCCTAAATCCCATATCCGCAATCCAAAATATAAAATTTGCAATCCTAAATCCTAATTCCGTAATACGCAATCCTAAATCCTAAATTCGCAATCCTAAATCCTAAATCCGCAATCCTAAATCCTAAATCCGCAATTCTAAATCTTAACTCCTAAATTCGTAATCCTAAATTCGATGTCCGCAATCCTAATTCCTAAATCATAAATCTGCAATCTTAAATCCTAAATTCACAATCGTAAATCCTAACTCCTAAATCCGCAATCCTAAATTCGCAATCCTAAATTCTAAATCCGCAATCCTAAATCCTAAATCCTAAATCCGCAATCCTAAATTGTAAATCCATAATCCTAAATCCTAATTACGCAATCCTATATCGTAAATCCGCAATTTTAAATCCTAAATCCTAATTCCGCAATGCTAAATCCTAAATCCGTAATCCTAAATCTCAAATCATAAATCTTAAATCCGCAATCCTAAATCATAAATCCGCAATCCTAAATCTTAACTCCTAATTTCGTAATCCTAAATCCGAAATCCGCAATCCTAATTCCTAAATCCTAAATTCATAATCCTAAATCTCAACTCCTAAATCCGCAATCCTAAATTTGCAATCCTAAATTCTTAATCCGCAATGCTAAATACTGAATCCTAAATCCGCAATCCTAAATTGCTAAAATCAAAAGTCCGCAATCCTTAATCCTAAATCTGCAATCCAAAATCCTAAATCTTAAATCTGCAATCTTAAATCGTAAATCATAAATCATTAATCCTCTATCCTAAACCTAAATCATAAATCATAAATCCTAAATCTTAAATGCGCAATCCTAAATTCTAAATCCTTAATCTGCAATCTTAAATCCTAAATTCGTAATCCTAAATCCTAAATCCATAAACCACAATCCTAAATCCTAAATCCGCTATCGTAAATCCTATATCCGCAATCCTAAATATATAATTCTAAATCCTAAATCCGCAATCCTAAATCTTAACTCTTAAATGCGTAATCCTAAATCATAAATCTGTAATCCTAAATCCTAAATAAAAAATCTGCAATCCTAGATCTAAATCCTAAATCCTAAATACGCAAGCCTAAATTCTAAATCCAAAATTCAAAATTCACAATCCTAAATCCTAGGTCTACAATCTTAAATCCTAAATACTAAATTTTAAATCCTAAATCCTAAATTCTAAATCTGCAATCCTAAATCTTAAATCTGCAATCCTAAATCATAATCTGCAATCCTTAATCCTAAATCCACAATCAACAATCCTAAATCCGTAATACGCAATAATAAATCTTTAATCTGCAATCATAAATCATTAATCCCAAATCCGTACTCCTAAATCCTAAATCCGCAATCCTAAATCTGCAATCCGTAATTCTAAATCCTAAATCCGTAATCCTAAATCCTATACTCTAAATCTGTAATTCTAAATCCCAAATCTGCAATCCGCTCTCCTTAAACCTAAATCCTAAATCCTAAATTCGCAATTCGCAATCCTAAATCTTAAGTACTAAATCACAATCCTAAATTCTCAATCTTCAATCCACAATTCTAATTCCTAAATCTGCAATCCGCAATCCTAAATCATATATCCTAAATCTGAATCCTAAATCCACAATCCTAAATCCGCAATCCCCAAAATCCTAAATCTGCAATCCTTAATCCTAAATCTTAAATTCGCAATCCTAAATCCGCAATCCCAATCCTTAATCCTAAATCCGTAATCCTAAATCATTAATCCTAAATTTTAAATCCGCAATCCTAAATTCTAAATCCTAAATCCTTAATCCACAATTCTAAATTCTAAATTCTGAATCCGCAATCCTAAATCCTAAATCCTAAATCCTAATTCCTAAAACCTAAATCCATAATCCATAATCCTAAATACTAAATCCGCAATCCTAAATCCGCAATCCTATATCCTAAATCCTAAATCCTAAATCCTAAATCCTAAATCCTAAATCCGTAATCCTAAATCCGTAATCCTAAATCCTAAATCTGTAATCTAAATGATATATCACATAAATTTTAAATCCGCAATCCGAAATCCTAAATCAACAATCCACAATCCTAAATTCTAAATCCACAATCAACAATCCTAAATCCGCAATCCTATATCCACAATGCTAAATCCTAAATCCACAATCCTAAATACGCAATCCTAAATCCTAAATGCGCAATCCGTTATCCGCAATCCTAAATCCTAAATCTGGAATCCGCAATCATAAATCATAAATCCGCAATCATAAATCCTAAATCTGCAATCCTAAATCTGCAATCCACAATCATAAATCATAAATCATAAATCCGCAAACCTAAATTCTAAATTCTAAATCTGCAATCCCCAATCCTAAGTCCACAATCCACAATCCTATATCCTAAATCCCAAATCCGCAATCCTAAATCCACAATCCTAAATCCGCAATCCTAAATCTGCAATCCTAAATCCTAACATGTATGCACAATCCTAAATCCTAAATCAACATCCTAATTCCTAAATTCTAAATGCTAAATCCGCAATCCTAATTCTTAAATCCTAAATCCGCAATCCTAAATCCACATTGCTAAATCCAAAATCGGCGATCCTTAATCCTAAATCATAAACCCTTAATCTGCAATTCTAAATCCTAAATCAACAATCCGCACTCCTAAATCCTAAATCCTAAATCCTAAATCTTAAATCCTAAATCCTAAATTCGCAATGCAAAATCTGCAATCCTAAATCCTGATTCTTAAATCCTAAAGCTGTAATTCTAAATCCGCAATCCGCAATCCTAAATCCCAAATCATAAATCCGCAATCCTAAATTCTAAATCCGCAATCCTAAATTCATAATCCACAATCCACAATCCACAATCCTAAATCTTAAATCCGCAATCTACAATCATAAATCCTAAATCCTAAATACACAATCCTATATCCTAAATCCTAAATCCGCAATCCTATATCCTAAATCCTTAATCCACAATCCTAAATCCGCAATCCTAAATCCTAAATTCGCAATGCTAACTCTTATATCCGTAATCCTAAATCCTAAATACTAAATCCTAATTCCAATATCCTAAATCCGCAATCCTAAATCCTAAATTCTAAATCTGCAATCCTAAATCCGCATTCCGCAATCCAAAATCCTAAATCCGCATTCCGCAATCCAAAATCCTTAATCCACAATTTGTAATCATAATTCCTAAATTCGCAAATCTAAATCCTAAACCTGCAATCTTAAATCCGCAATACGAAATGCTCAATCCCCTAAATCCTAAATCTGCAATCCTAAATCCTAAATCATAAATCCAAACTTCACTATCCTAAATATTAATTCTAAGTCCCAAATCTGCAATCCTAAATCCGAAATCCATATTCCGAAATCCCAAATCTTAAATCCGAAATCCTAAATCCACAATCCTAAATCTGCAATCCTAAATCCGCAATTCTAAATCCGCAATCCTAAATCCTAAATCCGCAATCCTAAATCCTAGATCTGCAATCATTAATCTTAAATCCGCAATCCTAAATCCGCAATCCTAAATCATAAATCCACAATCCTAAATCCACAATCTACAATCATAAATCCTGAATCCTAAATCCACAATCCTAATCTTAAAACTTAAATCCTAAATCCGCAATTCTTAATCTGCAATCATAAATCCTAAATCCGCAATCCTAAATCCGCAATCCAAATCCACAATTCTAATTCCTAATTCCGCAATCCGCAGTCCTAAATCATATATCCTAAATCCTAAATCCTAAATCCAAAATTCGTAATCCGCAATCCTAAATCCTATATTCGCAATCCTAAATCCTAAATCTGCAATTCTAAATCCTAAATCCGCAATTCGCAATCTTAAATCTTAAATTCTTAATCCACAATCCTAAATCCGTAATCCTAAATCATAAATCCTATATCCGTAATCCGCAATCCTAAATACTAAATTCAAAATCATAATCCCTAAATCTTAAATTCTAAATCTGCAATCCTAAATCCTAAATCCACAATCCTAATTTCTAAATCATAAATTGAAAATCTGCAATTCTAAATGCTAAATCTGCAATCCTAAATTCGCAATGCTAAATCCAAAATCCGCGATCCTAAATCCTAAACAAGCAATCCTAAATCATAAATCCGCAATCCTAAATCCCAAATCCTAAATCCACAACCCACACTCCTAAACATCCTAAATTCACAATCCGCAATCCTAAATCCTAAATCCGCAATCCAAATCCCTAAATCCTAAGTTCGCAATCCTAAATACTGAATCCTAAATCATAAATCCACAATCCAAAATCTGCAATTCTAAATTCGCAATCTGCAATCCTAAATCATAATTCCGCAATCCTAAATGCTAAATCCGCAATCAGAAATCTTAAATTCGTAATCCGCAATCCTAAATCCTACATACGTAATCCTAACTCCTAAATCCACAATCCTATATCCTAAATCTTTAATCTTTAATCCACAATCCTAAATCCGCAATGCTAAATCATAAATCCTAAATCCTAAATCCGTAATCCGCAATCCTATATCCGTAATCCGCAATCATAAATACTAAATCCTAAATCCTAATTCTTAAATCTTAAATCTTAAATCCGCAATCCTAAATCCTAAATCCATAATCTGCAATCCTAATTCCTAACTACGCAGTCCTAAATCCCAAATCTTCAATCCTAGATCCTAAATCCTAAATCCTCAATACGAAATCCTAAATCCCATATATTCTAAATCCTCAATCCTAAATCCTAAATCCTAAATCCGCAATCCAAAATCCGAAATATGCAATCCTGAATCCGCATTCCTAAATCCCAAATCCCAAATCTTAAATCCTAAATACGCAATCGTAAATCCTAAATCCGCAATCCTAAATCCTAAATGCTTAATCCTAAATCTGCAATCATTAATCCTAAATCCGCAATCCTAAATCCTAAATCCACAATCCTAATTCCTAAATCTGCAATCCTAAATCTGCAATCCTAAATCCCCTAAATCCTGAATCCTAAATCCTAAATCCTAAACCCGCAATCCTAAATCCTAAATCTTAAATCCGCATGTTTGACCGGAAAATCCGCGACCTCTTCCTTGCAAGGCAAAATTGCGGTCTCTTGCGGTCTCTTGCGGTCTCTTGCGGTCTCATGCGGTCTCTATTTTGGTGATCGCTCCAGGTCTTAAGCTGCTTGCTGTCAGATTCTTCTAAGTTCCAAGCATCCGAAGCAAAGCGAGATCGTCAGAGATGGGCGATCAGAGTGTTTTCCTTTGTTTTTTACTATTTTGCCCTTGTATCCCGGGCAGCCCGTAGTTTTCGGTTCTGCCCGTCTGGGCAGCTCCTTCGTCTATAAATAGAGGGGTAGGGGTACCAGAAAAAGGACTTTTGGCTCCGAGGCTCCAGCTTACAACCTGTGTAAGCGGTCTCATTTTTCAGTGATCGCAGCCCTGTGATCGTTTTTTCCTTTTGTCCAGCCTCTTTTGTCCTAGTAACCTGTACTTCGCAGTCTTCTCCTTTTTCCCCCTTAGTGTGTGAATTTTGGAGGTACCATTTTTGGTGCCAACAGAACGAACACGCGACCTTCATATTCGAAGTGTCAGGTGAAGTTCTTGGACTTTCAAGATGGCTGAGCGTCGCAGAGGTCGTCCTGTGCGGTCTCCTAGCGGTCTTCCTTCCGATCATAATTCCTTAGAAGCGCTGGAGCATCGCTTCGAGCTCCGTGTGGAGCAAGCTCTTCGCGAGGCCGCTTGAGCTCGGCAGGACGCCGCCTCCATCCAGCAGGAGATCGCGCGATCTCAGCAGGAGGCCGCCCGAGACCGCCAAGAAGCTGTCCGGACTCAGCAGGAGTCCGCGAAGCAGATTGAGGCCATGAACCAGGTTCTGGCCGCGATCTCCCAGAGAATTCTTCCTCCGCCTCCGCAGGTCGCCACCCCTGATCACATGGCAAGCGGTCATCCGCGCGATCACCCCAGTCTCCAGCCTGCAGCTCCTCAGCGATCTCAGCATGAGGAGTTCGCTGCTCGTCGTCATACCTTCCA
The DNA here is from genome assembly GCA_033032865.1 of Dactylorhiza incarnata. NCBI lineage: Eukaryota > Viridiplantae > Streptophyta > Magnoliopsida > Asparagales > Orchidaceae > Dactylorhiza > Dactylorhiza incarnata. Next base: position 86,302 of record JAWHQI010001051.1, on the reverse strand, counting down.
AGCTGCAGCCCAGGGACCTCCGGCCCAAACTCTGAATTTCGAAGAGGAGTTTGCTTACCCCCAAGCTCCTCCTGCTTCTTGTCTTGCTCCTCCCGGCCCTTCACAATTCGGGGAGCCTTCTCCTTTTACCGACGAGATTCGTCGAGACCCAATTCCCCATGGGTTTAGGGAACCTCGTCTTCCCATTTTTTCAGGGGAAAGCGATCCGATGTCTCATCTACAGGCCTTCGAGTCTGCTGTGGCTCTTAGGACCATCTCAGATGGGGTGAGATGTAAATTGATGGTCACCACCTTTGATGGGGCAGCTAGGGAATGGTTCTACAAGCTCCCCAATCAGTCCATCCCGAATTTTGCTGTTCTTAGGGAAGAGCTTTTACTGAGGTTTGCCACCGCGAAGAAGAGGAAGAGTGGTCCTGCGACCCTCTTCAAGATCCAGCAAGGGGGTAACGAGACTGTTGCCCATTTTGTTGATCGTTTCCAGAAAGAGATTCTAGGGATCCGGGATATGGATCCTGAGCTCTATATGGTGGCTCTGATCAGCGGCCTGCAGGAGGGCCCTCTGAAGTTCGAAGTCACCACCAAGGAGCCTAGCTCCTATCAAGAGCTGATTAGCGTAGCTAATCGCTTCATAGAAGGGGAAATCAACAACCCAAACTATGTAAACAATCTGACCAACAGAGGAGCCCAAAAAGGTTCTGCAGGATTCTATCCGGCTCCGTCTTCTTCGAAGCCTCGACAGGATTTTCCGCCTCCGGCTCCGAGAGGTAAAGGTTATCGCAACCACCACTCAAACCGAGGTAACCCATCTTCTTTCCCTCTTCAAAGTTTTATTTTTTCAAAACCCCGTCGCTTCTGCTCCGCAAGCTACTCCAGTCCACCAGATTCAATACGCCCAACCTCCTTTTCTGTCCATCCCGTCTCTTTACAATGAATCCCAAGAGTCTTTCACAGACTTTGGGGTTCCAATGAGTGAGGTGCTTCAGACTGTTCAGAAGCAACCTTTTTTCAGAAGGCCGGCTCCGTTAAACTCAGATCCGAAAACGAGAAATCCGGCCCTCTACTGTGAATATCATAGGGAAAGAGGCCACTTGACAGAGAACTGTAGAGCCCTCCGTTTGTTCCTGGAGAAGCTTCTGAAGGAGGGAAAGATTTCTGACGTTATTCAGAAAAGTGATCCTGCCAAAGCCTCAACTTCTAAAGCTAAGGAAGTGGCAGAGGTTCATTGGGAATGCGAGGAGGTAGATGATGTTGGCCATCTGGGCAACATTAGCTTTCCAAGCGAATGCATTGATGCTGATGATGAAGGTGCCTTAGGCAAACTTTTTTGCATCCATGGGGGAGCAGGCCCCGAGTCTTCAAGGAAAGCGAGTCTGAAGAGAGTTTATCAATCAGAGGTCGCAGCTACCTCTTCAGCCCCGATCCGAGGGACTGTCACATTTGGAGATGAAGATCTTCCTCAGACCGCAAATCCCTTCGATGACGCAGTTGTTATCAAAGCTGTGATAGAGAATTATACAGTAGAGAAGATCCTAATAGACACAGGAAGTTCAGTTAATGTGCTCTTCAAACCGGCCTTCGAAGCATTGAAGACAGGCAAACCCCTCCTATCAACTGAAGGACCTCTTTACGGTTTTTCAGGAGAGAAGAAGGAAGTTGAAGGACTCGTTACTCTTTCTGTGATCTTGGGAGGAATAGTGAGGCTGGTGAAGTTCATAGTCGTTGATGCTCCTAGTAGCTACAACGCAATCTTTGGGAGACCCTTCTTGAATGGGTATCAAGCCATCGTCTCCACTTATCATCAAGTGGTGAAGTTCGCTCTGAATGGCAAACAACATCGAATCAGAAGCGACCCGAGGAAAGCCAGAGAATGCTATGTAAAGACGGTTAATATGATCGTATCTTCTCCCCCTCAGGAAGTTATGATGGCCGAGTCGCTTGAATTTTCCGAACAAATCCAAGCTGCGGAGGAAGCTGAAGAAGATACAAAAGATGGAGCTCACTTGGAACCTGCCCAAGTGACTCAGGCAATCCCAATCAGCGAGGAAGATGGGAGCAAGTGTCTCTCCATCAACGCTGAATTATCTGAAGCTGACAAGAGTCAGCTCATCTCTTGCCTTCTTCAAAATCTAGATATCTTTGCCTGGTCGGCGGAGGACATGCCAGGAGTGGATCCTGATGTCGCTTGCCATCATCTCAACATCGATCCTAGCTTCGCTCCAATTCAGCAGAGAAAGAGATCCGCTGCCACCACTCTAGCTCAGCCTATCCGTGGAGAGGTGGAAAAACTCCTGAAGGCGAAGTTCATCCAACCAATTCAGTATCCTGCATGGGTTTCGAATGTTGTAATGGTTAAAAAGCCAGGGGGGAAATGGAGGATGTGTGTGGATTTTACCAAATTTAATAAAGCTTGCCCGAAAGATTGCTACCCTCTGCCTCGAATAGATTCCTTAGTTGACTCGGCGGTTGGATACTCTTTTATGAGTTTTTTAGATGCGTTTTCTGGTTATCATCAAATTAAAATGCATAAGCCCGACATCCCTCATACCTCATTCATCACAGATGACGGTTGTTTCTGTTATGTAGTGATGCCTTTTGGGCTGAAAAACGCTGGGGCAACTTATCAGAAGATGATGGATACAGTTTTCAAAAATCAAAAAGGAAGAAACCTTGAAGTCTACGTTGACGATCTTTTGATAAAAAGCAAATCATTTTCCTCTCATCTCAGCGATTTAACCGAAACGTTTTCAACCCTTAGAAATTTTAACATGAGGTTAAATCCTTTGAAATGTGTGTTTGGAGCTAGTAAAGGAAAATTTCTTGGTCATCTTCTCACCCCAGGAGGGCTAGAACCAAATCCAGACAAAGTAAAAGCCATTCTAGAGATGCCGCCTCCCAAATCTTCTAAAGAAGTTCAGCAGCTAGGAGGGAGAATGGCAGGTTTGAGTCGCTTCATTTCTCGATCGGGAGACAAAAGCGCACCTTTCTTTAAGACTCTTCGGGGAGGAGGAAGATTTGAATGGACAAAGGAGTGTGATGATGCCTTCAATCAACTTAAGAAACAATTGACTTCAACCCCTTTGCTCCAAAGCCCACGAGAGGGAGAGCCCCTTTTTCTTTATATGGGAGTTGGATCTGATGCCATAAGCTCTGTTTTAGTCCGTGAAGAGAAAAAGAAGCAGTTTCCGGTTTATTATGTAAGTCGAATTTTGAAAAATGCGGAAACTCGCTATCCCATCCTTGAAAAGCTGGCCTTAATGCTCGTAACCTCAGCAAGAAGGTTAAGACCATATTTTCAAGCTCACTCAATTCAAGTTGTCACTGATCTTCCGTTGAAGGGTGTCTTAGAGAAACTAGAGCATTCAGGAAGGTTAGCCAAATGGGCAATAGAACTCAGTGAGTTTGAAATTTCCTATGTTCCAAGGGTAGCAATCAAAGCCCAAGTCTTAGCAGATTTCATAGCAGACACTAAAGAACTTGAGTCGGAAAAAGGAAGCAAAGCACCCCTTGCATGGACAATTTTTGTGGATGGCGCTTCAGGAAGAAATTCTTCAGGAGCTGGGGTTATCTTGATCAACCCGAATGGAGTGAGGTTGGATCAAGCGTTAAAATTCTTTTTCAAAGTGACGAATAACCAAGCTGAATATGAGGCTTTGTTAGCCGGACTCAGATTTGCCAGAGAGTTAGGAATCGATGATGTCAGGGTGCTAACAGATTCCTTAGTGATGGCTTCTCAAGTAAAAGGAACTTTTGAAACTAGAGATAGCATTTTGAAGCAATATCTAACCTTGGTAAAAGCTGAGGTTGGAAAGTTTAAAAGCTTTACTATTGAGCATATCCCAAGAGGAGAAAATACGGATGCAGACGAATTAGCAAAGTTTGGTCTTCTCTCAGGTGGAACAACCTCGGAATTGTTTCGTCCGGCAATAGAAGAAGGAGAGATCATGGAGATTGATCAGCATCCGTCCTGGATGGATCCTTTTATTCTTTTTCTTTCAACTGGGAAACTCCATTCTACGGTAAAAGATAAGAAAAGATTTAAACAAAAAGCGGCTAACTATTACCTCGTTGCAGGAGTACTTTACAGGAGAACTTTCCTTTCTCCATTGGCACGATGCGTTTCAGAAGAGGAGGTTCCAATAATCCTTCAAGAGGTTCATGCAGGAGAGTGCGGCAGTCACTCAGGAGCAAGAACCTTGGAGAAGAGAATTCTAAGGCAGGGTTATTTTTGGCCTCAAATGAGAAAAGATGCGGAGAAATTTGCCCGGAAATGTGTCAAATGCCAAAAGTTTGCTCCACTCCAAAATCAGCCAGCTCAGCAGCTCAAATCAATAGCAACTCCGTGGCCATTTGCGGTTTGGGGAATGGATTTGATTGGGCCTTTTCCTATGGCAAGTGGTCAGCGTCGATATATTATAGTCATGATCGACTATTTCAGTAAGTGGATAGAAGCAAAGGCATTAGCCAAAATTACTACCCAAGTTGTGAAGAATTTCATTTGGGGAGAAGTAGTATGTCGGCATGGAATTCCAATGGCAATCATTACTGATAATGGCTCTCAATTTAATAATTCAACTCTCATCAGTTTCTGTGATCAAATTGGAATCGAGCTACGCTTCGCCTCTGTACATCATCCTAGAAGCAACGGGCAAGTAGAGGCTGCTAACAAGCTCATTATAAATCTTTTGAAGAAAAAAGTAGAAAATCTTAAAGGTAATTGGGCGGAACAGCTACCTTCGGTCTTATGGGCCTTGAGAACAACTCCAAGTTCTGCTACTGGAGAGACTCCCTTCAAATTATCACATGGATCCGAAGCTCTTATTCCAGTAGAGTTCGAGGTAAAAAGTCCGAGAGTATTACTAGCACAACAAAACCAAATTGATTGGATGGAAGAAAATGATGAGGAGTTAAAATGTAGCCTCGACTTGATTGAGGAATTGAGGGATACGGCAACTATTCGACAAGAAGAGGTAAAAAGAAGAATGGCCAAACTGTTTGATAAAAACGTAAGAACCAAGGAATTTGTTGCTGGAGACTTGGTCTTGAAGAAAGTAGATGCTGCGGCTAGAGCTGCTTCAGTTGGGAAGCTTAATCCTAACTGGGCAGGGCCATTCATAATAAAGAAGGTGCTCAAAAACGGTGCCTACCACCTCCAAAATCATGAAGGCGAGGAATTGCCTCACTCCTGGAGTGGAGATGATCTCAAACTCTTCTTTTCTTAAAAAGTTCGTATTCATGTTTTCTCACTCCTCTTCTCACCTTTTCTTTCTTTTGTAAGTCATGAAGACATGGCCAAAATGATCATGGCATGAATGGTTAAGCGGCAAGATAAGATATGAGTTAATCGACGGATCCTACTTCTTTCCCCTCGGCTTGATAACTTGACGTGTAATTCTGCCAGGACCACAGATGTCGGGGAGATTTCGAATCTGTGTAGCAGTGGCTCGCCAAGCTCGAGCGGTGAAAGTTTAGGATGCTGGGTCCTAGCTGACATCTGGCACACCTTAGCAAGAAGGGCTGGGTGGCTGGCTCAGCTCTGTCATGCATTAGAAAGGACATTGTTACGGTCTCAATGATCTTCGGGGAAAGCAATGTCGGTATAAGCCTCATCGGCATGACCACACCTGCCCCACTGATCATTCTGTTCTGTAACTCTCGATTATTCATTAAAAGCATAATTGGGGAAGTAAAACCCAACAATCCATCGGGGAAAGCAATGTCGGTATAAGCCTCATCGGCATGACCACACCTGCCCCACTGATCATTCTGTTCTGTAACTCTCGATTATTCATTAAAAGCATAATTGGGGAAGTAAAACCCAACAATCCATCGGGGAAAGCAATGTCGGTATAAGCCTCATCGGCATGACCACACCTGCCCCACTGATCATTCTGTTCTGTAACTCTCGATTATTCATTAAAAGCATAATTGGGGAAGTAAAACCCAACAATCCATCAGGGAAAGCAATGTCGGTATAGCCTAAATCGGCATGACCACACCTGCCCTGGTTATTATTCTCTGGATCGGGCGGTCAAAAGTTTTTTAGACCGCCTGTTTCTTTTTCTGTTTCTCACAAGGCTTCGTCTCTTAAACATCAAGATCGAGCGATCAGAAGTTTTTTGAGACCGCATGTTCTATACTTTTTATAAACTGTGGCCTAATCTTCTTCAGGAACTGAATAAAGGTGGTCGCAGACCTGGAAATTCCGAAGGAAGTCAGAATTAATTCAGGTTTTAAGAGATCGCGGACAACTATTGAATAATAGCCTGGGAATTCATCAAGATGTTTTCCATCCAAATCAGCCTTCAAAACTGTCAGGAAGTTCATTAAACCTGGACTATTTACAGTTCACGGCGGACTGAGTAAATTGAGATCGTAATAAAAGTATTGAGTTCAAATTGTATTAACTCTTGAAGATGTGGTCTGTATGATTTGTGACCGAATGTGTTGATATACAAATCTGGTTTGGTTCATTAAAATTCTTCATTGACGATCTGACTATACTGAGATCGCAGCACTATCCAATACAGGGCTCAGATTCTTTTTTCAAGGGTTTAGGGTTTTCAATAAGGAATTATTATTTTAAAATCTTTTTCAACTATTGATTAGAGATCGAATGCTGAGTTTGTTTTCATAAAAGCGTGACCGCATGCAATATATATTGTGATCGATTCATCCCAATAACACAGCATAAATAATACAGATAGAGATTCTTGAACAAAGCAACATTTCTATTCATCTCAAAAATTGTTACAGCTTTAAAGTGCGGTCTGTGACCGATAATTACATCATGTTTCCTGGAAATAAGAACTATTTCTTTTGTTTTTTCTTGTGGGGAGACCGCTCCTCTGATGAAGAAGTTGACTCTTCTGAAGATTCAGTGCCGCTTTCAGGTTCTTTTGATCCGGAATCCGAGGCCGCCGCCGAACTCGTCTCCTCACCTTCAAAGATACTTCCACTAGGGGAAGCATGATCCCGTGTATCCGGACTCCCGCCGATCTCAACAGATTCATCCTCAGAACTCTCTGCGGTCTTCGATTCTTTGGCTTTCCTCTTCTCCTCTGCTTCCTCGATCATTTCTGCGACCTCAGGAAAGAGATCAACAAAGGTTGCATCCCGGAATTCATTAGTTAGACCGCCTTTTTCTCGAAGAGTAGCAAGGGTCTTGTTTGACGCGTCTCTAACATGAGTATACAAAGACTTGAGGTAGTCAGGGTTGTGGATGTCATATGCGGTCTTCTTAAAATTCTGAAGGAAAAAGATGAATCAGATCGAAAACGGTCAAGGTAAAACAAATACGTTTAGATCGCGTCTTTTGACACTTACGTCAAAACGATCTTGCAGGCGTTCTGCATGTGCGAGAGATGCGCGAAGAGATCGCCCCATGTGGTGATTTAAAACTGTGCTTCGGGCGGTCACCTGAGCGCATACATCAGGAAGATCATCGATCCCGATCCTCAAAGCTTCATTTGCGTTTTTTCTCCCATAAAGGGCAGAGGTGACCGCAAAAGCCTGGTTCGTAAATCTACCACCCCAGAAAGGGAGATCGGTTGACACCTTCAAAGACTTGCCGGTCTCACTCCACCTTAATAAAGCTTTTCCCTTGATATCTTTCACTTTCTTTGCAAAACCCAGTAAGGGAAAGGGTCCCTCCTCAAGATCGCCCTCCACCGCGATCTCCTTCTCTTTCCTCTGGCGATCTTGGCGTAATCGTTTTTCTCTCTGAGTCAGAACTTCCCCCTTAGGAGTCACAGGATCGACATCCGGGATTGCAAAAGAAGCTGTATATATTTAAAGAAGAGCAGTTAGAATAAGGATGAAGTTATTTTTAAAAAAAACTACAGGAGATCGCAAGATTTTCTATTTACTATCTTCAGGCGAGACCGCAGAAACCTCTGGCCAGATCGCCAGGTAGTGAACCAGATCGAAGCGCTTGCCCGCAAGCCACTCCAAAATCGCCAGCTCTTCCTTTGAAATAAACTTCTCCTTCCTAAAAATCCGCTCTGCTCGCGGGGAAGGTCGGCTGGGGAGACCGCTGAGATCGCCCTCGAAAATCAGATACCTCTCAGTCCAAAGGGGAATCTTGTTAGGAAGATTAAGAATTTTTATTCCGTTGCAGCTAAAATACATCAGACCTTTGAATTCTTCCTTTTTCTGACCTTCCTTTAGTATTTTGACAGAGAAGGTCCCTCGGAAGATTGGCATGGTGAATTTAATTCTTGCCGATCTCAGGTAATTAATGAAGACATTCATCAGACCGATTGCGTTCGGTGGGAGTTGAGCGAGCACAAGACCATAATATTCCATCACTTCCAGAATTTCCCAAGGAATGGGAATCTGGAGACCGTAAACAAAATGATCGATTGGGATGATATATCTGCCTTCATCCCCAGAATTCAAGTCCTCTCCCTCAAATGGAATTCTGATCGTAATACTGTCATCAATCTTGTACGTCTCGATAAAAGAAGAAAATTCCTTCTCCGAGATGTGACCATATTTGTGATCGGAATCCAAGAAAACCTCAGCAGCTTTTGAACGTGCGGACACCATTTTATGAGATCGCTGGAGTTAATAGTTTAAAGAGAAAGCAAGAAGAATAGAACAGTGATCCGAAAAGCAACTATTTATAGAAAGTAAAAGTTGATTGAGTAATGATTGCATTTCTCAAGATCGCCTTGCAAATAACTCAGACCGCCAAAAGCTAACCAAATTCATTCACAGATCGCAGAGCATAAATTCAAACAAATTTAAGAGATCGCAGAGTAAGTATATATTACAGCATCATAGTACAACACCAAAAATATATTACAAAACCAGGAGGAAATAATATTGTTTGAGAGATCGCTAAAGACGAGAATAATAAAATACGGTCTTATTTTCGCTGCTCCCTTTTTCTTCCAACGAAAGCTGCCACATCCTGCATTTCGTTGACCGCAGTCCAAGCAGATGCCAAGCTGTGATTGGCCACCATGGCAGCCCTATGGATTCTAGACATCTCGCGGTCTACCTGTTCCATAGGAATCACCACGATGTCTGCCGATCTCCTGTCTTGGTGACCGCTGGACGATCCTGCCTTCATGGACATCTGAGGACCACCCCGAAGGGCTGCGTTCTCAGTTGAAAGTGCAGCGGCCTTTCCCCTGTAGTATTCTGCGACTTTTTCTACTTTTCGAAGTTTTTCTTCATATTCACCTCGAATCTGTTTTTCTTTAACTCCAAAGTCTGCAAGAAGTTGTTTTTCCTTTGTTTCAAAGTTTGCGGTCTGGATCCGAAGGCGATCCTCCATCAAGCGCTCGCGATCTCGCATAACCCTCATGTCTTCAATCATTGGCCTGAAAAGATCAGTGAACTCTGAAGGGATCAAGATTTTTCTTGGTATTTCGCCTTCTTCAGAAACTGAGTTCGCATGATCATCTGCGATCAGAAGGGAAAAGGTCAAAAATCAGAAGATAATTTTCAGAAGGAAAGAGTTTTACAAGGAAAATACTTGACGGAGTTGCAAGACCGCAGTCAAGTAAATTCTTCTCGACATCTTTTGAGACCGCAGTATTGGCGGTCAACAAAAGGCGGTCAGAACCCCTTAAGCGCTCTAGGTCGATTTTTTCTAATTGTTTTTTCTGTGACCGCTCTCCTTCTTTTCTCCTCCTTTTTAATTCGGCATTGCTAACAAGGATATCATCAGTCTCAATAATGACGACCTCGGGTCGTTTCTTAGGGGATGCAGGTCGAAAAGCGAGTTTGGGAAGTGAGTCAATCGATCTCGCGATCATTTTCGCCTTACCAGTCTTGATCGCCTCCAGCGCAGCTGCACGATCTGCTACCCCAGAATCTGTTTCCTCATCCATCTCATGAAAGAAGTTGCCGCGATCGCTCGACACCTCGATCTCATCTTTCTTCTCTTCTCTGATGGTTTCCTTCTTAGCGATCTTCTTTTTCTTCTTCTCTTTTTTCTCTTTTTTCTTCCCTGCGGCTAAAGCCCGCTCCTTTTTCTTTTCTTTCTTATCTTTTTCGATCGCTAAGGAGATCGCCTCCTTTGTGTTCCTCTCTTTTTCTTCCCTGGCGATCTCTTCCCGCCTCTTCCTCTCTTCTGCTTTTTCCTCTTCTATTCTCTTATCCTCAGCGATCGCCGCGAGCCTGGCGATCTCCTCGGCTTTTTTCTTTTTCTCCCTCTCTTCTTCTTCCTTCTCTTCTATCCTTTTTCTCTCAGCGATCGCTGTGAGCCGGGCGATCTCCTCCTTCTCCTCTTTCTCTTTCTTTTTCTTTTCTTCTTCTTTTCTTTTTTCTTCCTTCTTCTCCTCTTCCTTTTTCTTCTCTTCTTCAGCAGCTTTTTCTTCAGCAAGAATCCGAACTCGTTCGACTTCGAAAGGATCCATTGACTGTAATTTTAAATTTTTACATGGTAACTTGCAATTATCACTAAGTACAAGCAAAGTTAAGAGTAGTAATTTGGTTACTTACATTCACAGCAGGATTGTTGTCTGAAAGATAATCTTGAAGAGAAATATCTTCGGCGGTCACTTCCTGATCGGCAGTTGCTTTCGATCTCTTGACGATCTCCTCCTTCTCCGCGGTTTTCTCCAGATCGGCGATCCGGTTTCTAAGTTTTTCAGCTGAAAGACTTTGCTGTTGCAAAGCAGCCTTGATCGACTCTGTAGAGGCGGTCTTACCAGAAGGTCCTGCTGGTTGGCTCGTCACTACCGGGGGTATCTCAGTGGAAGCCTTTGTGATCGTCAGATCGACAATGTCATCCGGAGCGGAATTTCTCTTTCTCTTTGAACCCTTAGCAGGTTTTTCCTTGCCAGAATCCGCGGTCTTCTTCGAAATAATTTTCTTTGCTTTTGATGCAGACCTCGGAGATTGTCGAGATTGCGCTGATAGCTTCATCATGTCCAAAGCATCCATTCTGGAAAAGTTTTCTTTGTGCGATCTCAATAAATGATGATCGGTCAAGGTTCTGATTTTTCTCTATATCTTGGAAACTGGAGATCTGAGGTGCTATTTATAGCCCAAGCCGCATTTATGACAGTCGCGGTCTCAGCGGTCAAAGTTTACATTTTCGAAGTTTCAGAGCAACTTAAAAATATGCGGGGATTATGTTTGACCGGAAAATCCGCGACCTCTTCCTTGCAAGGCAAAATTGCGGTCTCTTGCGGTCTCTTGCGGTCTCTATTTTGGTGATCGCTCCAGGTCTTAAGCTGCTTGCTGTCAGATTCTTCTAAGTTCCAAGCATCCGAAGCAAAGCGAGATCGTCAGAGATGGGCGATCAGAGTGTTTTCCTTTGTTTTTTACTATTTTGCCCTTGTATCCCGGGCAGCCCGTAGTTTTCGGTTCTGCCCGTCTGGGCAGCTCCTTCGTCTATAAATAGAGGGGTAGGGGTACCAGAAAAAGGACTTTTGGCTCCGAGGCTCCAGCTTACAACCTGTGTAAGCGGTCTCATTTTTCAGTGATCGCAGCCCTGTGATCGTTTTTCCTTTTGTCCAGCCTCTTTTGTCCTAGTAACCTGTACTTCGCAGTCTTCTCCTTTTTCCCCCTTAGTGTGTGAATTTTGGAGGTACCATTTTTGGTGCCAACACCGCAATCCTTAATCATTTTTCCTAAATCCTAAATACGTAATCCTAAATTCTAAATCCGCAATCCTAAATCCTAAATACGCAATCCTAAATCATAAATCCGCAAACCGCAATCCTAAATCCGCAATTTTAAATCCTAAATTCTAAATCCTAAATCCTAAATCCACAATCCTAAATCTGCAATCCTAAATCCTTACGCCAAAATCCGCAATCCTAAATCCTAAAGTCGCAATCCGCAATCCTAAATTCGCAATCCTAAATCATAAATCTGCAATCCTAAATCCTAAATCCGCAAACCTAAGTCATAAATCCGTAATCCTAAATCATAAATCCTAAATCCGCAATCCTAAATCCTAAATCCGCAATCCGCAATCCGCAATCCTAAATCCGCAATCTGTAATCCTAAATCCTAAATCTGCAATCTTAAATCATAATCCTAAATCTGCAATTGTAAATCCGCAATCCTAAATCCGTAATACGCAATCCTAAGTCCTAAATCCGTAATCTTAAATTCTAAATCATTCGCAATCCTAAATCGTAAATCCTAAATGCACATTACGCAAGCCAAAATCCTAAATTCTAAATCTACAATCATAAATCCTAAATCTACAATTCTAATTATAATCCTAAGTCCGCAATCCTAAATCCTAAATCTGCAATCCTAAATCCTAAATCCATAATACGCAATACGCAATAATAAATTCTAAATCCGTAATCCTAAATCCTATATCCTAAATCATAAATCCAAAATCCACAATCTTAAATCATAAATCATAAATCCCAAATCCACAATCTTAAATCCTAAATTCGCAAGCCTAAATCCTAAATTCGCAATGCTAAATCTTTAATCTTAAATCCTAAATCCACAATCCTAGATCCTAAATCCCAAATCCTAAATCCTAAATCCGCAATCCTAAATCCTAACTCCTAAATTCGCAATCCTAAATCCTAAATCTTAAAGCCTAAATCCGCAATCCGAAGTCCTAAATCCTAAATCTGTAATTCTAAATCATAAATCACATAAATCCTAAATCCGCAATCATAAATCCTAAATCGCAATCCTAAATCCTAAATCCTAAATCTTAAATCCTAAATCTGAAATCCTAAATTCTAATTCCTAATTACGCAATCCTAAATCCTAAATCTGCAATCGTAAATCCTAACTCCTAACTTCGTGATCCTAAATCTTAAATCATAAATCCGCAATCCTAAATCCTAAATACACAATCCTAAATCCTAACTCTTAAATTCGCCATCCTAATTCTTAAATCCACAATCCGCAACCCTAAATCCTAAATCTGCAATTCTAAATCATAAATCACCTAAATCCTATATCCGCAATCATAAATTCTAATTCGCAATCCTAAATCCTATATCTAAAATACTAAATTCTAAATCCTAAATACACAATCCTAAATCCTAAATCTGCAATCCTAACTCCTAACTTCGCAATCCTAAATCTTAAATCCTAAATCCACAATCCTAAATTCACAATCCTAAATCCTAAATCCGCAATCTTAAAGTCTAAATCACCTAAATCCTAAATCTGCAATCTTAAATCCTAAATCCGCAATCATAAATCCTAAATCCTATATCCTAAATTCAAAATCTGCATTTATAAATCCTAAATTCGAATTCTGAAATCCTAAATCCACAATCCACAATTCACAATCCTAAATCCGCAATCAGAAATCCTAAATTTGTAATCCACAATCCACAATCCTAAATCCGCAATCCTAACTCCTAAATCCACAATCCTATATCCTAAATCTTAAATCTTTAATCCACAATCCTAAATCCGCAATCCTAAGTCCGCAATCTGTAATCCGCAATCATAAATACTAAATCCTAAATCCTAATTCTTAAATCATAAATCCTAAATCCGCAATCCTAAATCCTAAATCCTAAATCCACAATCCAGAATCTGCAATCGTAATTCCTAAATCCGCAGTCCTAAATCCCAAATCTTCAATCCTAGATCCTAAATCTTAAATCCGCAATACGAAATCCTAAATCCCATAAATTCTAAATCCTCAATCCGCAATCCTAAATCCTAAATCCAAAATTCGCAATCCTAAATCCTAAATCCTAAATCTGCAATCCTAAATCCGCATTCCTAAATCCCAAATCCCAAATCTTAAATCTTAAATCCTAAATACGCAATCATAAATCGTAAATCCGCAATCCTAAATGCTTAATCCTAAATCTGCAATCATTAATCCTAAATTCGCAATCATAAATCCTAAATCCGCAATCCTAAATCCGCAATCCTAAATCCTAAATCCACAATCCACATTCCTAATTCCTAAATCTGCAATCCTAAATCCCCTAAATCATGAATTCTAAATCCTAAATCCTAAATCCTAAACCCGCAATCCTAAATCCTAAATCTTAAATCTTAAATCCGCAATCCTAAATCCTTAATCCTTTATCCTAAATCCTAAATCCGTAATCCTAAATCCTTAATCCTAAATTCTAAATCCGCAATCCGCAATCCTAAATCCTAAATACGCAATCCTAAATCCTAAATCCTAAATCCTAAATACACAATCCTAAATCATAAATCCTAAATCCTAAATCCTAAATCCGCAATTATAAATCTTAAATCCGCAATCCTAAATTCCAAATCCACAATCCACAATCCGCAATCCTAAATCCTTACTCCAAAATCCGCAATCCTAAATCCTAAATGTCGCAATCCGCAATCCTAAATACGCAATCATAAATCCTAAATCTGCAATCCTAAATCCTAAATCCGCAAACCTAAGTCCTAAATCCGTAATCCTAAATCATAAATCCTAAATCCGCAATCCTAAATCCTAAATCCTATATCCGCAACCCACAATCCTAAATTCGCAATCTGTAATCATAAATCCTAAATCTGCAACCTTAAATCATAATCCTAAATCTGCAATTGTAAATCCGCAATCCTAAATCCGCAATACGCAATCCTAAATCCGTAATACGCAATCCTAAATCCGTAATCCTAAATTCTAAATCATTCGCAATCCTAAATCGTAAATCCTAAATCCACATTACACAAGCCTAAATCCTAAATTCTAAATCTGTATTCTTAAATCCTAAATCTGCAATCCTAAATTATAATCCTAAGTCCGCAATCCTAAATCCTAAATCTGCAATCCTAAATCTTAAATCTGTAATACGCAATACTAAATTCTAAATCCGTAATCCTAAATCCTATATCCTAAATCCGCAATCCTAAATCATAAATCCTAAATCCGCAATCTTAAATCATAAATCCTAAATCCTAAATCTTAAATTCGCAATCCTAAATCCTAAATCCGCAATCCTAAATGTTTAATCCTAAAACCAAAATTCAAAATCCACAATCCACAATCCACAATCCAAAATCCTAAATCCACAATCCTAAATTCTAACTCCTAAATTCGCAATCTTAAATCCTAAATCTTAAAGCCTAAATCCACAATCCGCAGTCCTAAATCCTAAATCTGTAATTCTAAATCATAAATAACATAAATCCTAAATCCGCAATCCTAAATCTTAAATCCGCAATCCAAAATACCCTAAATTATAAATCCGCAATCCTAAATCCTAAATCCGCAATCCTAAATTAGTAATCCTACATCCTACATCCTAAATCCGCAATCCTAAATCATGTATCCTAAATATGCAATCTTAAATCCTAAATCCACAATCATAAATCATAAATATGCTATCCTAAATCCTAAATCCACAATCCACAATCCTAAATCCGCAATCCTAAATTCTAAATGCTAAACCCGCAATCCTAAATCCAAAACCCGCGATCCCAAATTCTAAATCCGCAATCCTTAATCATAAATCCATAATCCGCAATCCTAAATCCACAATCCGCACTCCTAAATCCAAAATCAGCAATCCAAAATTTTAAATCCTAAATTCGCAATCATAAATCCTGAATTCTAAATCCTAAATCCTAAATCCGCAATCCTAAATCGTAAATCCTAAATCCTCAATCCGCAATCCTAAATCCGCAATTCTTAATCCTAAATTCGCAATCCTAAATCCTATATCCTCAATCATAAATCCTAAATCCGCAATCCTAAATCTGCAATCCTAAATCTGCAATCCTAAATCCACAATCCTAAATCCTTAATCCTAAATCCGCAATCCTAAATCCTAAATCCACAATCCTAAATCATATATCCATAATCTGCAATCCTAAATCTAAATCCTAATTTTTAATTCCTAAATCCTCAATCCTAAATCCGCAATCCTAAATCCTAAATTCTACATCTGCAATCCTAAATCCTAAATCCTAATTCCGCAATCCTAAATCCTAAATCTTAAATCCGCATTCCGCAAACCTAAATGCTAAATGCACAATCCGCAATCCTAATTACTAAATCCACAATCCTAAATTCAACTCCTTAATCTACAGTCCTAAATCCTAAATCCGCAATACGAAATCCTAAATCCTAAATCCGCAATCATAAATACTAAATCCTAAATCCTAAATCCACAATCCTAAATCCTAAATACGCAATCCTAAATCTTAAATCTACAATCCTAAATCCTAAATCCGCAATGCTAAATCCTAAATCCTAAATCCGCAATCCTAAATCCTAAATCTGCAATCCTAAATCCGCAATCCTAAATCCGCAATCCTAAATCCAAATCCATAATCTTAATTCCGCAATACGCAATCTGCAATCCGTAATCTTAAATCCTAAATCTTATATTCGCAATCCTAAATTCGCAATCCTAAATCCTAAATCCGCAATCTTAAATCTTAAATCTTAAATCCGCAATCCTAAATCCTAAATCCTTAATCCTAAATCAACAATCCTAAATCTTAAATCCTAAATCCTAAATTCTAATTCCTAAATACGCAATCCTAAATCCTAAATCTGCAATCGTAAATCCTAACTCCTAACTTCGTGATCCTAAATCTTAAATCATAAATCCGCAATCCTAAATACGCAACCCTAAATCCTAACTCTTAAATTCACAATCCTAAATCTTAAATCCGCAATCCGCAACCCCAAATCCTAAATCTGCAATTCTAAATCATAAATCACCTAAATCCTAAATCCGCAATCATAAATTCTATTTCGCAATCCTAAATCCTAAATCCTATATCTAAAATACTAAATTCTTAATCCTAAATACACAATCCTAAATCCTAAATCTGCAATCCTAACTCCTAACTTCGCAATCCTAAATCTTAAATCCTAAATCCGTAATCCTAAATCCTAAATCCTAAATCCGTAATCCTAAATCCTAAATCCGCAATCTTAAAGTCTAAATCACCTAAATCCTAAATCTGCAATCCTAAATCCTAAATCCGCAATCATAAATCCTAAATCCTATATCCTAAATTCAAAATCCGCATTTATAAATCCTAAATTCGAATTCCGAAATCCTAAATCCACAATCCACAATTCACAATCCTAAATCCTAAATCCGCAATCAGAGATCCTAAATTCGTAATCCGCAATCCTAAATCCTAAATCCGCAATCCTAACTCCTAAATCCACAATCCTATCCTAAATCTTAAATCTTTAATCTTTAATCCACATTCCTAAATCCGCAATCCGCAATCCTAAATCCGGAATCTGTAATCCGCAATCATAAATACTAAATACTAAATCCTAAATCCTAATTCTTAAATCTTAAATCCTAAATCCGCAATCCTAAATCCTAAATTCATAATCCACAATCCACAATCTGCAATCCTAATTCCTAAATCGTCCTAAATCCCAAATCTTCAATCCTAGATCCTAAATCCTAAATCCACAATACGAAATCCTAAATCCCATAAATTCTAAATCCTCAATCCGCAATCCTAAATCCTAAATCCAAAATCCGCAATCCTAAATCCTAAATCCTAAATCTGCAATCCTAAATCCGCATTCATAAATCCCAAATCCCAAATCTTAAATCTTAAATCCTAAATACGCAATCGTAAATCGAAAATCCGCAATCCTAAATGCTTAATCCTAAATCTGCAAACATTAATCCTAAATCCGCAATCATAAATCTTAAATCCGCAATCCTAAATCTGCAATCCTAAATCCTAAATCCACAATCCACAGTCCTAATTCCTAAATCTGCAATCCTAAATCCCCTAAATCCTAAATCCTAAATCCTAAATCCTAAATCCTAAACCCGCAATCCTAAATCCTAAATCTTAAATCTTAAATCCGCAATCCTAAATCCTTAATCCTTTATCCTAAATCCTAAATCCGTAATCCTAAATCCTTAATCCTAAATTCTAAATTCGCAATCCTAAATCCTAAATCCTAAATACGCAATCCTAAATCCTAAATTCGCAATCCTAAACCATAAATCCTAAATCCGCAATCCTAAATCCTAAATCTGCAATTATAAATCCTAAATCCTAAATTCTAAATCCACAATCCACAATCCACAATCCGCAATCCTAAATCCTTAATCCAAAATCCGCAATCCTAAATCCTAAAGTCGCAATCCGCAATCCTAAATACGCAATCATAAATCCTAAATATGCAATCCTAAATCCGCAAACCTAAGTCCTAAATCCGTAATCCTAAATCATAAATCCTAAATCCGTAATCCTAAATCCTAAATCCTATATCCGCAACCCGCAATCCTAAATCCGCAATCTGTAATCCTAAATCCTAAATCTACAATCTTAAATCATAATCCTAAATCTGCAATTGTAAATCCGCAATCTTAAATCCGCAATCTTAAATCCGTAATACACAATCCTAAATCCTAAATCCGTAATCCTAAATTCTAAATCATTCGCAATCCTAAATCGTAAATCCTAAATCCACATTACGCAAGCCTAAATCCTAAATTCTAAATCTGCAATTTTAAATCCTAAATCTGCAATTCTAAGTTATAATCCTAAGTCCGCAATCCTAAATCCTAAATCAGCAATCCTAAATCTTAAATCCGTAATATGCAATACTAAATTCTAAATCCGTAATCCTAAATCCTATATCCTAAATCCGCAATCCTAAATCCTAAATCTTAAATTCGCAATCTTAAATCATAAATCCTAAATCCTAAATCTTAAATTCGCAATCCTAAATCCTAAATCCGCAATCCTAAATGTTAAATCCTAAATCCTAAATCCACAATCCACAATCCACAATCCACAATCCTAAATCCTAAATCCGCAATCCTAAATCCTAACTCCTAAATCGCAATCTTAAATCCTAAATCTTAAAGCCTAAATCCGCAATCCGCAGTCCTAAATCCTAAATCTGTAATTCTAAATCATAAATCAGATAAATCCTAAATCCGCAATCCTAAATCTTAAATCCGCAATCCAAAATATCCTAAATTATAAATCCGCAATCCTAAATCCTAAATCCGCAATCCGCAATCCTAAATTAGTAATCCTATATCTTAAATCCGCAATCCTAAATCATGTATCCTAAATATGCAATCTTAAGTCCTAAATCCACAATCATAAAACATAAATATGCTATCCTAAATCCTAAATCCACAATCCATGATCCTAAATCCGCAATCCTAAATTCTAAATGCTAAACCCGCAATCCTAAATCCAAAACCCGCGATCCCAAATCCTAAATCCGCAATCCTTAATCATAAATCCATAATCCGCAATCCTAAATCCACAATCCGCACTCCTAAATCCAAAATCCAAAATCCGCAATCCAAAATTTTAAATCCTAAATTCGCAATCATAAATCCTGAATCCTAAACCTAAATCCGCAATCCTAAATCGTAAATCCTAAATCCTCAATCCGCAATCCTAAATCCGCAATTCTAAATCCTAAATTCGCAATACTAAATCCTATATCCTCAATCATAAATCCTAAATCCGCAATCCTAAATCTGCAATCCTAAATCTGCAATCCTAAATCCACAATCCTAAATCCTTAATCCTAAATCCGCAATCCTAAATCCTAAATCCACAATCCTAAATCATATTTCCATAATCCGCAATCCTAAATCAAAATCCTAATTTTTAATTCCTAAATCCTAAATCCTCAATCCTAAATCTGCAATCCTAAATCCTAAATTCTACATCTGCAATCCTAAATCCTAAATCCTAATTCCGCAATCCTTAATCCTAAATCTTAAATCCGCATTCCGCAAACCTAAATGCTAAATGCACAATCCGCAATCCTAATTACTAAATCCACAATCCTAAATCCAACTCCTTAATCTACAGTCCTAAATCCTAAATCCGCAATACGAAATTCTAAATCCGCAATCCGCAATCATAAATACTAAATCCTAAACCCTAAATCCACAATCCTAAATCCTAAATCCTAATTACGCAATCCTAAATCTTAAATCTACAATCCTAAATCCTAAATCCGCAATCCTAAATCCGCAATCCTAAATCCGCAATCCTAAATCCAAATCCATAATCTTAATTCCGCAATACGCAATCTGCAATCCGTAATCTTAATTCCTAAATCTTATATTCGCAATCCTAAATTCGCAATCCTAAATTCGCATCAACAATCCTAAATCTTAAATCCTAAATCCTAAATTCTAATTCCTAAATACGCAATCCTAAATCCTAAATCTGCAATCGTAAATCCTAACTCCTAACTTCGTGATCCTAAATCTTAAATTATAAATCCGCAATCCTAAATCCTAAATACGCAATCCTAAATCCTAACTCTTAAATTCGCAATCCTAAAGCTTAAATCCGCAATCCGCAACCCCAAATCCTAAATCTGCAATTGTAAATCATAAATCACCTAAATCCTAAATCCGCAATCATAAATTCTATTTCGCAATCCTAAATCCTAAATCCTATATCTAAAATACTAAATTCTTAATCCTAAATACACAATCCTAAATCCTAAATCTGCAATCCTAACTCCTAACTTCGCAATCCTAAATCTTAAATCCTAAATCCGTAATCCTAAATCCTAAATCCGCAATCCTAAATCCTAAATCCTAAATCCGCAATCTTAAAGTCTAAATCACCTAAATCCTAAATCTGCAATCCTAAATCCTAAATCCGCAATCATAAATCCTAAATCCTATATCCTAAATTCAAAATCCGCATTTATAAATCCTAAATTCGAATTCCGAAATCCTAAATCCACAATCCACAATTCACAATCCTAAATCCTAAATCCGCAATCAGAAATCCTAAATTCGTAATCCGCAATCCTAAATCCTAAATCCGCAATCCTAACTCCTAAATCCACAATCATATATCCTAAATCTTAAATCTTTAATCTTTAATCCACATTCCTAAATCCGCAATCCGCAATCCTAAATCCGCAATCTGTAATCCGCAATCATAAATACTAAATACTAAATCCTAAATCCTAATTCTTAAATCCTAAATCCGCAATCCTAAATCCTAAATCCATAATCCACAATAACCAATCTGCAATCCTAATTCCTAAATCGTCCTAAATCCCAAATCTTCAATCCTAGATCCTAAATCCTAAATCCGCAATACGAAATCCTAAATCCCATAAATTCTAAATCCTCAATCCGCAATCCTAAATCCTAAATCCAAAATCCGCAATCCTAAATCCTAAATCCTAAATCTGCAATCCTAAATCCGCATTCCTAAATCCCAAATCCCAAATCTTAAATCTTAAATCCTAAATACGCAATCGTAAATCGTAAATCCGCAATCCTAAATGCTTAATCCTAAATCTGCAATCATTAATCCTAAATCCGCAATCATAAATCTTAAATACGCAATCCTAAATCCGCAATCCTAAATCCTAAATCCACAATCCACAGTCCTAATTCCTAAATCTGCAATCCTAAATCCCCTAAATCCTAAATCCTAAACCCGCAATCCTAAATCCTAAATCTTAAATCTTAAATCCGCAATCCTAAATCCTTAATCCATTATCCTAAATCCTAAATCCGTAATCCTAAATCCTTAATCCTAAATTCTAAATTCGCAATCCTAAATCCTAAATCCTAAATACGCAATCCTAAATCCTAAACCATAAATCCTAAATCCGCAATCCTAAATCCTAAATCCGCAATTATAAATCCTAAATCCTAAATCCTAAATTCTAAATCCACAATCCACAATCCGCAATCCTAAATCCTTACTCCAAAATCCGCAATCCTAAATCCTAAAGTCGCAATCCGCAATCCTAAATACGCAATCATAAATCCTAAATCTGCAATCCTAAATCCTAAATCCGCAAACCTAAGTCCTAAATCCGTAATCCTAAATCATAAATCCTAAATCCGCAATCCTAAATCCTAAATCCTATATCCGCAACCCGCAATCCTAAATCCGCAATCTGTAATCCTAAATCCTAAATCTGCAATCTTAAATCATAATCCTAAATCTGCAATTGTAAATCCGCAATCTTAAATCCGTAATACGCAATCCTAAATCCTAAATCCGTAATCCTAAATTCTAAATCATTCGCAATCCTAAATCGTAAATCCTAAATCCACATTACGCAAGCCTAAATCCTAAATTCTAAATCTGCAATCTTAAATCCTAAATCTGCAATCCTAAATATAATCCTAAGTCCGCAATCCTAAATCCTAAATCCTAAATCAGCAATCCTAAATCTTAAATCCGTAATACGCAATACTAAATTCTAAATCCGTTATCCTAAATCCTATATCCTAAATCCGCAATCCTAAATCCTAAATCCTAAATCCGCAATCTTAAATCATAAATCTTAAATCATAAATCTTAAATTCGCAATCCTAAATCCTAAATCCGCAATCCTAAATGTTAAATCCTAAATCCTAAATCCACAATCCACAATCCACAATCCTAAATCCGCAATCCTAAATCCTAACTCCTAAATTCGCAATCTTAAATCCTAAATTTTAAAGCCTAAATCTGCAATCCGCAGTCCTAAATCCTAAATCTGTAATTCTAAATCATAAATCACATAAATCATAAATCCGCAATCCTAAATCTTAAATCCGCAATCCAAAATATCCTAAATTATAAATCCGCAATCTTAAATCCTAAATCCGCAATCCGCAATCCTAAATTAGTAATCCTATATCCTAAATCCGCAATCCTAAATCATGTATCCTAAATATGCAATCTTAAGTCCTAAATCCACAATCATAAAACATAAATATGTTATCCTAAATCCTAAATCCACAATCCACAATCCTAAATCCGCAATCCTAAATTCTAAATGCTAAACCCGCAATCCTAAATCCAAAACCCGCGATCCCAAATCCTAAATCCGCAATCCTTAATCATAAATCCATAATCCGCAATCCTAAATCCACAATCCGCACGCCTAAATCCAAAATCCAAAATCCGCAATCCAAAATTCTAAATCCTAAATTCGCAATCGTAAATCCTGAATCCTAAATCCTAAATCCTCAATCCTAAATCGTAAATCCTAAATCCTCCATCCGCAATCCTAAATCCGCAATTCTAAATCCTAAATTCGCAATCCTAAATCCTATATCCTCAATCATAAATCCTAAATCCGCAATCCTAAATCTGCAATCCTAAATCCACAATCCTAAATCCTTAATCCTAAATCCGCAATCCTAAATCCTAAATCCACAATCCTAAATCATATATCCATAATCCGCAATCCTAAATCTAAATCCTAATTTTTAATTTCTAAATCCTAAATCCTCAATCCTAAATCCGCAATCCTAAATCCTAAATTCTAAATCTGCAATCCTAAATCCTAAATCCTAATTCCGCAATCCTAAATCCTAAATCTTAAATCCGCATTCCGCAAACCTAAATGCTAAATGCACAATCCGCAATCCTAAATCCAAATCCTTAATCTACAGTCCTAAATCCTAAATCCGCAACACGAAATCCTAAATCCTAAATCCGCAATCATAAATACTAAATCCTAAATCCTAAATCCACAATCCACAATCCTAAATCCATATTCCTAAATCCTAATTACGCAATCCTAAATCTTAAATCTACAATCCTAAATCCTAAATCCGCAATGCTAAATCCTAAATCCTAAATCCTAAATCCTAAATCCTAAATCTGCAATCATAAATCCTAAATCCGCAATCCTAAATTCTAAATTCTAAATCCGCAACCCTAAATCCAAATCCATAATCTTAATTCCGCAATACGCAATCTGCAATCCGCAATCTTAAATCCTAAATCTTATATTCGCAATCCTAAATTCGCAATCCTAATTTCTAAATTCGCAATCCTAAATCTTAAATCTTAAATCCGCAATCCTAAATCCTAAATCCTTAATCCTAAATCAACAATCCTAAATCCGTAATCCGTAATCTTAAATCCTAAATCCGAAATGCTAAATTCTAATTCCTAAATACGCATTCCTAAATCCTATATCTGCAATCGTTAATCCTAACTCCTAACTTCGTGATCCTAAATCTTAAATCATAAATCCGCAATCCTAAATCCTAAATACGCAATCCTAAATCCTAACTCTTAAATTCGCAATCCTAAATCTTAAATCCGCAATCCGCAACCCTAAATCTTAAATCTGCAATTCTAAATCATAAATCACCTAAATCCTAAATCCGCAATCATAAATTCTATTTCGCAATCCTAAATCCTAAATCCTATATCTAAAATACTAAATTCTAAATCCTAATTACACAATCCTAAATCCTAAATCTGCAATCCTAACTCCTAACTTCGCAATCCTAAATCTTAAATCCTAAATCCGCAATCCTAAATCCTAAATCCGCAATCCTAAATCCTAAATCCGCAATCTTAAAGTCTAAATCACCTAAATCATAAATCTGCAATCCTAAATCCTAAATCCGCAATCATAAATCCTAAATCCTATATCCTAAATTCAAAATCCACATTTATAAATCCTAAATTCGAATTCCGAAATCCTAAATCCACAATCCACAATTCACAATCCTAAATCCTAAATTCGCAATCAGAAATCCTAAATTCGTAATCCGCAATCCTAACTCCTAAATCCACAATCCTATATCCTAAATCTTAAATCTTTAATCTTTAATCCACAATCCTAAATCCGCAATCCGCAATCCTAAATCCGCAATCTGTAATCCGCAATCATAAATACTAAATCCTAAATCCTAATTCTTAAATCTTAAATCCTAAATCCGCAATCCTAAATCCTAAATCCACAATCCACAATCTGCAATCCTAATTCCTAAATCCGCAGTCCTAAATCCCAAATCTTCAATCCTAGATCCTAAATCCTAAATCCGCAATACGAAATCCTAAATCCCATAAATTCTAAATCCTCAATCCGCAATCCTAAATCCTAAATCCAAAATCCGCAATCCGCAATCCTAAATCTGCAATCCTAAATCCTAAATCCTAAATCCGCTTTCCTAAATCCCAAATCCCAAATCCCAAATCTTAAATCTTAGATCCTAAATACGCAATCGTAAATCGTAAATCCGCAATCCTAAATGCTTAATCCTAAATCTGCAATCATTAATCCTAAATCCGCAATCATAAATCCTAAATCCGCAATCATAAATCCTAAATCCGCAATCCTAAATCCGCAATCCTAAATCCCAAATCCACAATCCACAGTCCTAATTCCTAAATCTGCAATCCTAAATCCCCTAAATCCTGAATCCTAAATCCTAAATCCTAAACCCGCAATCCTAAATCATAAATCTTAAATCTTAAATCCGCAATCCTAAATCCTTAATCCTTTATCCTAAATCCTAAATCCTTAATCCTAAATTCGAAATCCGCAATCCTAAATCCTAAATCCTAAATACGCAATCCTAAATCCTAAATCCTAAATCCTAAATACGCAATCCTAAATCCTAAATCCTAAATCCTAAATCCTAAATCCTAAATCCGCAATCCTAAATCCTAAATCCACAATTATAAATCCTAAATCCTAAATCCTAAATCCTAAATTCTAAATCCACAATCCACAATCCGCAATCCTAAATCATTACTCCAAAATCCGCAATCCTAAATCCTAAAGTCGCAATCCGCAATCCTAAATATGCAATCCTAAATCCTAAATCTGCAATCCTAAATCCTAAATCCGCAAACCTAAGTCCTAAATCCATAATCCTAAATCATAAATCCGCAATACTAAATCCTAAATCCTATATCCGCAACCCGCAATCCTAAATCCACAATCTGTAATCCTAAATCCTAAATCTGCAATCTTAAATCATAATCCTAAATCTGCAATTGTAAATCCGCAATCCTAAATCCGTAATACGCAATCCTAAATCCTAAATCCGTAATCCTAAATTCTAAATCATTCGCAATCCTAAATCGTAAATCCTAAATCCACATTACGCAAGCCTAAATCCTAAATTCTAAATCTGCAATCTTAAATCCTAAATCTGCAATCCTAAATTATAATCCTAAGTCCGTAATCCTAAATCCTCAATCTGCAATCCTAAATCTTAAATCCGTAATACGCAATAGTAAATTCTAAATCCGTAATCCTAAATCCTATATCCTAAAACCGCAATCCTAAATCATAAATCCTAAATCCGCAATCTTAAATCATAAATCTTAAATCCTAAATCTTAAATTCGCAATCCTAAATCCTAAATCCACAATCCTAAATGTTTAATCCTAAATCCACAATCCACAATCCACAATCCTAAATCCGCAATCCTAAATCCTAACTCCTAAATTCGCAATCTTAAATCCTAAATCTTAAAGACTTAATCCGCAGTCCTAAATCCTAAATCTGTAATTCTAAATCATAAATCACATAAATCCTAAATCCGCAATCCTAAATCTTAAATCCGCAATCCAAAATACCCTAAATTATAAATCCGCAATCCTAAATCCTAAATCCGCAATCCGCAATCCGCAATCCTAAATTAGTAATCGTACATCCTAAATCCTAAATCCGCAATCCTAAATATGCAATCTTAAATCCTAAATCCACAATCATAAATCATAAATATGTTATCCTAAATCCACAATCCACAATCCTAAATCCGCAATCCTAAATTCTAAATGCTAAACCCGCAATCCTAAATCCAAAACCCGCGATCCCAAATCCTAAATCCGCAATCCTTAATCATAAATCCATAATCCGCAATCCTAAATCCACAATTCGCACTCCTAAATCCAAAATCCAAAATCCGCAATCCAAAATTTTAAATCCTAAATTCGCAATCATAAATCCTGAATCCTAAATCCTAAATCCGCAATCCTAAATCGTAAATCGTAAATCCGTAGTCCGCAATCCTAAATCCGCAATTCTAAATCATAAATTCGCAATCCTAAATCCTACATCCTCAATCATAAATCCTAATTCCGCAATCCTAACTCTGCAATCCTAAATCCACAATCTTAAATCCTTAATCCTAAATCCGCAATCCTAAATCCTAAATCCACAATCCTAAATCATATATCCATAATCCGCAATCCTAAATCTAAATCCTAATTTTTAATTTCTAAATCCTAAATCCTCAATCCTAAATCCGCAATCCTAAATCCTAAATTCTACATCCTAATTCCGCAATACTAAATCCTAAATCCTAATTCCGCAATCCTAAATCCTAAATCTTAAATCCGCATTCCGCAAACCTAATTGCTAAATGCAGAATCCGCAATCCTAATTACTAAATCTGCAATCCTAAATCCAAATCCTTAATCTACAGTCCTAAATCCTAAATCCGCAATACGAAATCCTAAATCCTAAATCCGCAATCATAAATACTAAATCCTAAATCCTAAATCCGCAATCCTAAATCCTAATTACGCAATCCTAAATCTTAAATCTGCAATCCTAAATCCTAAATCTGCAATGCTAAATCCTAAATCCAAAATCCTAAATCCACAATCCGCAATCCGCAATCTTAAATCCTAAATCTGCAATCCTAAATCCTAAATCCTAAATCCGCAATCCTAAATCCGCAACCCTGAATCCAAATCCATAATCTTAATTCCGCAATACGCAATCTGCAATCCGCAATCTTAAATCCTAAATCATATATTCGCAATCCTAAATCCTAAATTCGCAATCCTAAATCTTAAATCTTAAATCCGCAATCCTAAATCCTAAATCCTTAATCCTAAATCAACAATCCTAAATCCGTAATCCGTAATCTTAAATCCTAAATCCTAAATTCTAAATCCGCAATCCTAAGTCCTAAATCCTAAATACGCAATCCTAAATTCTAAATCCTCAATCCGCAATCCTTAATTCTAAATCCTAAATCCTAAATCCGCAATTCTAAATCCTAAATCCAAAATTCTAAAACTAAATCCTAAATCTTAAATTCTAAATCCGCAATTCTAAATCTGCAATCCTAAATCCTAAATCAAATTTCCACAATCCTAAATCCTAAATCCACAATTCTAATTCCTAAATCCGCAATCCTAAATTATAAATGCTAAATCCACAATCCTAAATCCGCAATGCTAAATCCAAAATCCGCGATCCTAAATCCTAAATAAACAATCTTAAATCATAAATCCACAATCCTAAATCCTAAATCCACAATCCGCACTCCTAAACATCCTAAATTCACAATCCGCAATCCTAAATCCTAAATCCGCAATCCAAATTCCTAAATCCTAAGTTCGCAATCCTAAATACTGAATCCTAAATCATAAATCCGCAATCCTAAATCTTCAATTCTAAATTTGCAATCTGCAATCCTAAATCATAATTCCACAATCCTAAATCCTAAATCCACAATCAGAAATCCTTAATTCGTAATCCGCAATCCTAATTCCTAAATCCACAATCCTATATCCTAAATCTTAAATCTTTAATCCACAATCATAAATCCGCAATCCGCAATCCTAAATCCGCAATCCTAAATCCTATATCCGTAATCCGCAATCATAAATACTAAATCCTAAATCCTAATTCTTAAATCTTAAATCCTAAATCCGCAATCCTAAATCCTAAATACATAATCTGCAATCCTAATTCCTAAATCCGCAGTCCTAAATCCCCAATCTTCAATCCTAAATCCTAAATCAAAAATCCGTAATACGAAATCTTAAATTCCATGAATTCTAAATCCTCAAACTGCAATCCTAAATCCTAAATCCAAAATCCGCAATACTAAATCCTAAATCCTAAATCTGCAATCCTAAATCCTAAATCCGCATTCCTAAATCCCAAATCCCAAATCTTAAATCTTAAATCCTAAATACGCAATCGTAAATCCTAAATCCGCAATCCTAAATCCTAAATGCTTAATCTTAAATCTGCAATCATTAATCCTAAATCCGCAATCCTAAATCCGCAATCCTAAATTCTAAATCCACAATCCTAATTCCTAAATCTGCAATCCTAAATCTGCAATCCTAAATCCCCTAAATCCTGAATCCTAAATCCTAAACCCGCAATCCTAAATCCAAAATCTTAAATCTTAAATCCGCAATCCTTAATCCTTAATTCTTTATCCTAAATCCTAAATCCGTAATCCTAAATCCTTAATCCTAAATTCTAAATCCGCAATCCTAAATCTTAAATACGCAATCCTAAATCCTAAATCCTAAATCCACAATCCTAAATCCTAAATCCGCAATTCTAAATCCTAAATTCTAAATCCTAAATCCACAATCCTAAATCCGCAATCCTAAATCCTTACTCCAAAATTCGTAATCCTAAATCCTAAAGTCGCAATCCGCAATCCTAAATCCGCAATCCTAAATCCTAAATCTGCAATCCTAAATCCTAAATCCGCAAACCTAAGTCCTAAATCCGTAATCCTAAATCATAAATCCTAAATCTGCAATCCTAAATCCTAAATCCTATATCCGCAATCTGCAATCCTAAATCCGCAATTTTTAATCCTAAATCCTAAATCTGCAATCTTAAATCATAATCCTTGTTTAACCCATATTCGGCGAGTAGGTAGACGCCCCCTGCGAGTCGGCGAGCGGCTTCGGGCGAGTAGACCCAAGGACGGTCCTACTAGCCCAGAGTAGAGCACGGCGAGTAACCTTCACCCAACCAGGATCTCGTATCGGCATGGTCTCGTCCCAACGGTAAAATTCCTTCTCGCCCGGGGAGAGTCCAGTGGACCAGACCCCGGGGCGAGTTTGCTCCAAGAAAGCTTACTACTGGCGAGTAGGACGGGACCTAGTCGCCCTACTCGCCGTCTCAAGTTATGTGCGAGGCGAGTAGGATCAGCTCGATCCCTCGGTCCCCCCACTACCCGCAGACCAGCATGGGGTGCGGCTAGTAATGTAAAAAGGCGCGGGGAGCTGTTCGCAGACCCTTTTGGTCTGCGTATAGTAATTTGGTTAAGGCGGAGGAAGCTATTCGCAGGCCTTTTGGACCAAAAACCCCTTGAAGAATTTTCCTATAAATAGGACCCATTAAGTCTCAGATTGGCACGGATCGACCCCCCTAGAGAGAGCCTGTGCTTTCTTCCTTGTGCTATCTGAGATAGGCTCAGCCTCTGGTTTTTGGAGGGGAAGTCTAGTTAGATTTCCGGGTTAGTGGTGGGACCTCCTCGCTGCAGCCTTGGGTCCTTTCTCCAAGCATCTACCACCCTTCAGTGAGGGCCGATTCTCAGCTCTAAAATACTTAGACCTAGGGATCCGACGAAGAGAGAAGTAACTCAAGCTACCCCCCAAGTCTCGAACATAGTTGGACCGGTATCCGGGTTCCAACAGTTTTGGTGCGGTGAGCGTGGACTGTAGCGAGAGAAGAATCTCATCTGACGATCCCATGGATGAACATAGCGATCCAGGGGCCGGTCAGGGGAGATCGCTGCCTTTGGGCGAGTTCCTCACCAAGAGCGATTTTGAGCAGCTCAGGAGGTCGATGGAGGACACCGTTAGGGGGCTGTTCGCGTCCCACATCGGGGCTGGAACTCCTTCCCCGGTAGTGGTCGCCTCGCCAACCGAGGTCAGACCGAGCCAGCGCCCTGGCAAGGAAGGGTTCACTGAGGATGGGGAGCAGCCGCTCCACGCGCGGGTACTCTTCGCGAGTCCGTTTGAGACCCCCCATCCCGAGGGCGAGTACAACCCAACTCACCCAGCCCTTTCTGCGAGTTGGTGCTGACCGCTCCCGTTCCCGTAGGGTTCACTGATCCCGCCATGAGTTTCTATGCCGGGAGCGACGACCCCATCAAACATCTACAGTGGTTCGAGGATATGGTCTCCATCAAGCAGATGACGGACGCATTCAAGTGTCGGCTGTTCGCCATAACCTTCCAGGAAAAGGCCCGCGATTGGTTCCACCAGATGCCGGCAGGAAGCATCTATTGCTTCGAGGACTTGCGCAGATGGTTTCTGCTTCGTTTCTCTACGTCGAAGAAGAGAAAGAAGGGTTCGGAGGACCTTTTCTCATCAAGCAAAGACCCTAGGAGTTGCTGAGCTCGTACCTCGATCGCTTCCAAGAGGAGGTCCTCCTAGTCCAAGAAATCCCAGGGCACACCCTGATTTTGGCTTTCAAACTGGGGCTGCAGCCCAGTTTCTTCAAGATGGAGATCACTCGCGATCCCCCGCTGTCTTTTGAAGAGCTTATCAATCGGGCCGTGAGGCAGATCTAAGTAGAGGCTACTAGCCTATAGTTCATGGCCAAGCTGGCTCGACTGGAAGGAGGAGGCAGATGCGATAGACCTGGTGATGGAGGAAGTGGCAAGGCTGGAGGCTGCTGAGGGAGTGGAGGAGAAGGAGATCTTATCTGATGGGGGGAGGCCAGGAAAAGTGAAGATCAGCGGGGAGCTGGAAGAAGAAGATAAGGAGAAGATTATGGTTACCATCAAATGCGCATGCATCCACCCGACATAAAGCACGTATCCTTCATTACCAACGACGGGTGCTATTGTTATAAAATGATGCCATTCGGATTTAAAAATGCAGGGGCGACCTACCAGCGCATGATGGACAGGTTGTTCAAAGAGCAGAAGGGGCGAAACTTGGAAGTCTACGTCGACGATCTTATGGTGAAAAGCAAGAGCGTCGAGGAGCACCTCCGTGACTTGGAGGAGACCTTCGCCACGCTGCGAAAGTATAAGATGAGACTGAATTTGGCCAAGTGCGTGTTCGGGGCTGGAAAAGGGAAGTTCTTGGGACACCCCTTGACTCCGACCGGAGTAGAACCGAACCCGGACAAGGTGAAGGCGATCATGGAGATGGAAGAACCCTGGAACGTCAAGAAAGTTTAGCGTCTGACAGGTCACCTAGCAGGGCTGAGTAGGTTCCTCTCTAGGGCAGGAGAGAAGTGCTCACCTTTCTTCAAAACCCTCCGAGACAATAAAAAGTTCGAATAGTCGGCAGAGTGTCAGGGAGCCTTCGAAAGCCTGAAACTCCAGTTGGCCCAGGTACCCCTGTTGCAAGGGCCTAGAGAGGGGGAAGACTTATTCCTATACGTAGGTGTGGGGTCGGAAGCGGTAAGCTCGGTCTTGGTCCGCGAGGAGGGGAAGCGCCAACTCCCCATTTACTACATAAGTCGGGGCCTGCGGAAGGCAGAACTACGATACCCCATCCTGGAAAAATTGGCGTTTGCCTTGATTGTCTCGGCGCGGAGACTCCGACCTTACTTTCAGGCCCACCCGATCAAGGTAGTGACCGACCACCCTCTCCGCAGTGTCCTAGAAGGAGTAGAGCATTCTGGAAGGTTGGCGAAATGGTCAGTAGAACTTAGTGAGTTCGACGTCGCCTACATGCCCCGACTAGCCATGAAGGCCCAAGCGGTGGCAGACTTTCTAGCCGACTACACCGTGGAAGTAGGCGAGGAGGAGACACCCCAGCAGGTGGCTTGGGAAGTGTTCGTGGATGGAGCGTCGGGGAGGAATTCATGTGGAGGAGGCATCATCCTGATCAGCCCTCAGGGCACCATAATATGAGGCCGTAATCGCAGGACTACGCCTAGCCCAGGAGCTGGGAATCCATGACATCAGAGTCCACTCCGACTCACTGGTGGTCACCTCCCAGATCCGAGGAGAGTTTGAAGCAAGAGAGCCGGTACTGCAACGCTATCTGGTAAAAGTCAAAGATTTGGTGTGCGCCTTCAAGTCTTTCTCTATACAACACGTGCCAAGGGAGGAGAACGCCCAAGCAGACCAACTGGCCAAGTATGGCCCCCTGGTCGGAGGAACAACCACCGAGTTGTTTCAGCCCTCGATCGAGGAGGGAGAGGTGATGGACATCGACCAACCCGCTTCGTGGATGGATCCCCTGGTCACCTTCTTGACCACAGGGTGCTTGCCCTCGAAGGTCCAGGACAAACGTCGGTTCAGGTACAAGTCAGCTTACTATTTATTAAATGACGGGGTACTCTACAAGAAAACTCTATCGGGCCCCCTCGCAAGGTGTCTGTCCGAGGATGAGGCCTCCCAAGTCCTGGAAGACATTCACGTGGGAGAATGTGGAAGCCATTCGGTGAGCCGAACCTTGGAGAAAAGGCTGCTGAGGGAGGGATACTTTTGGCCCACCATAAGAAAGGATGCGGACGAGTTCGCGAAGAAATGCTCGAAATGCCAACTCTATGCTCCGCTCCAGCTGCAACCAGCCCAGCGCCTCCGATAAATCACTGCCCCCTGGCCCTTCGCCATTTGGGGAATGGACCTGGTAGGACCATTCCCCCCAGCAAGTGGACAAAGGAAATACCTCCTGGTAATGATCGACTACTTCTCAAAGTGGATGGAAGCTAAGACCCTGGCCAAGACGACCTCCCTAATAGTGAAGAACTTCATTTGGGGAGAGATCATATGTAGACACGGTCTACCCCTCGCCATCGTCACAGACAACGGACCGCAGTTCTCCTCGAGCTCACAAGCTTCTACAGCCAGCTTGGCATCGACCTCCGCTTCGCCTCGGTCCATCATCCAAGGAGCAACGACCAAGTGGAGGCGGCTAACAAAATCATCGTCAACCTGCTCAAAAAGAAGGTAGAAAACCTGAAGGGGAACTGGGTAGAACAACTTCCCTCAGTCCTCTGGGCTTTGAGGACTACTCCCACCGCGGCGACCGATGAAACTCCCTTCAAGCTATCTCATGGCTCGGAGGCCCTCATCCCGGTGTAGTTCGAGGTCCAAAGTCCCAGGGTAGTGGCAGCGGAAGACGGAGATGAAGGGTGGAGGCTCGAGAACGTGGAGGGTCAACTACTCACCCTAGATTTCGTGGAAGAACTCCGCGACCAGGCCACGATCCGCCAGGAGGAGATCAAGCGGAGGATGGCGAGGCACTTTGACAAACATGTTCGGATCATGCAGTTCAACAAGGGCGACCTGGTCCTCAAGAAAGTAGATGCAGCAGGAAGGTCCGCCGCTGTAGGAAAGCTCCACCCCAATTGGGAAGGTCCCTACATAGTTTTCGAGGTGTTGAAAACAGGCGGATACCGCCTGCAAAATGCCGGGGGAGAACTGCTAGGAAACACCTGGAGCGGGGACGACTTGAAGCGTTTCTATTCATAGGAACGATATAATACCTTGTATGTTTCTCTTTACTAGTATATCAAAATAAAGATAATGCTTTTTGTTGCAAATGTGTAGCGCTCCGCTATCCGTGCAATAAATACCAAGTCATGAGACCCCACTAAGTCCTCGAGCAGAGTGTTGCCGTGGACCAGGCCATAGCACTGGGCTCCTCCCTTGCAGGCTGACTACTTGCCCCCTCGAGTGAGTTCTAAGTCATCGAGCAGTGTGTTGTCGTAGACCAGGCCGTAGCACTGGGCTCCTCCCCTGCAGACTGGCTACTTGCCCCCTCGAGTGAGTTCTAAGTCCTCGAGCATAGTGTTGCCGTAGACCAGGCCGTAGCACTGGGCTCCTCCCCCGCAGGCTGGCTACTTGCCCCCTCGAGTGAGTTCTAAGTCCTCGAGCATAGTGTTGTCGTAGACCAGGCCGTAGCACTGGGCTCCTCCCCTGCAGGCTGGCTACTTGCCCCCTCGAGTGAGTTCTAAGTCCTCGAGCAAAGTGTTGCCGTAGACCAGGCCGTAGCACTGGGCTCCTCCCCTGCAGGCTGGCTACTTGCCCCATCGAGTGAGTTCTAAGTCCTCGAGCAGAGTGTTGCCGTAGACCAGGCCGTAGCACTGGGCTCCTCCCCTGCAGGCTGGCTACTTGCCCCCTTGAGTGAGTTCTAAGTCCTCGAGCAGAATGTTGCCGTAGACCAGGCCGTAGCACTGGGCTCCTCCCCTGCAGGCTGTCTACTTGCCCCCTCGAGTGAGTTCTATGTCCTCGAGCAGGGTGTTGCCGTAGACCAGGACGTAGCACTGGGGTCCTCCCCTGCAGGCTGGCTACTTGCCCCCTCGAGTGAGTTCTAAGTCTTCGAGCAGAGTGTTGCCGTAGACCAGGCCGTGGCACTGGTCTCCTCCCATGCAGTATGGCTACTTGCCCCCTCGAGTGAGTTCTAAGTCCTTGAGCAGAGTGTTGCCGTAGACAAGGCCGTAGCACTGGGCTCCTCCCCTGCAGGCTGTCTACTCGCCCCCTCGAGTGAGTTATGTGCCCTATATTGTACTAGTATCTTGTTACGACCTCAGGAGAGGATGAAAAGGTGGGCGAGGCGAATGCCATCAACATCCCTCAAAAGCAAGCTCGACACTGTCGCTATCTCTTTGCCTCGCAGGAAGTCCCAGTGTGAGTACGCGAGCACTCATCACAGTGAGTCTTCCGCCAACCCCTTCGCGTCAGTGGCAAGAGAGGGAGACCGGGGCGCTAGATCTACAAAAGAACCCAGTTGTGCGAGCCACGGTAATGGGCGAGTACACCCTAAGGGCGAGTATAGAAAATGCGTATGCATAAAAACTAATCCAAGATATGAGCAGCATAACCCCATAATAAAATAAGGCGAAATATAGCTATGCAAATACAAGGAGAAGGGCGAGTACACCCAAAATAAGCATGTAGAGAAAAGTTTATTATTACAGATCAAAAACCTTTAAACATCCGGACCCTCTTCTTCTGACCCGCTGGAGGAGTCCTCATCTTGGGACTCAGTGGGAGCAGGATTCACCACCTCGCGGTATAGCTCTGGAAGAAGGGTGGCGAGATCGACCTGAGCCCCATCGGCAGTGAGCATGAAGCGGCGCCTGAGACGCTCCCGCACGAACATCGCGGTCGCGATCACCAGCTTCCGGCGTGTCTCAACGACTTGAGCAGGGGTGAATTGGAGGAGAGTTGGCGCGTTCGATGACTCCCCCCGGCTTTGGTGGCGAAATTCCTGACGCTGCGAGGCGACGAGCTGCTCCTCTAGTTCGGATATCCGCGTCACTAGCGCCATCGCGGACTCCTGAGATATGAGACATTAGCTAACTCCAAGTTAGGCAAGAAGGACGGAGGCGATCCGGGCTAAATACCTCGGGAGGGGGAGCCTCCTTGGCCTAGAGCTCGGCTATCTCCCTATCTCTCTCAATCATCTTCTCCTCCAACTCCGCATGGGCGACGCCTAGGTCGCGGAGCCGCCTGTTCGACTGAATCCCCCGCCGCGCTGTCTGGTGAATCAACTCGGCTGTCCGGAGGGCGGAGCGGCATCTAAGGTTGGCCAACTCGCGGATAGGAACCTCCGCGAGTACCTCGGCGTCATCTCGCCCCTACAGTCCAAAGATCAGGTTAAACGCATGATCGCCGACCTCCTCGAAATCCTCCTAGGAGGGGAGGAGCGAGCTCACTGAAACCCGGTTCGTCTCGTGATCCCATATCATGAGGGGGACGCCCCGGGAGTCCTTACTCCGCATCCCCAGCCTATAATGCGGGTGAGTAGAAGGGTCGGGAGGCGGACTCGCCGGAAGGCGAGAGGTAGAACCCCCTGTCCTCCGCTTTTTTGGCCTCGGCTCGCTCGTCGAGGCGACTTCAGGATCTGCCCGCCCCTTGCCCTTGTCCACCGGAGAGGTCGGCTCGCTGTCCACTGTGACCACCACCCCTGCAAGGGACCCCTCCCTGGAAGGCTCACTCGACCGTTGCCGAGAAGCATCATGAGGGGGTAGGAGAGGGACGACGTGCTCTCCTGCACTTAAACAAGAGGCAGTTAGTAACCACCCCCACCAGGAACAGATAACCAACGCCGCGAGTCGGGTAAGATTTACCCGCTCCCGGATTGACGAAGGCGAGTTGATCCACGCCCTGCCGCAAGAAAACGACGTCCAAGACCTTGTCCTTCAGAGAACAGTAAAGTTCGAGCTCGTCCCCCTTCAGGCGAGGCGGTCGGTACTCTGCCTCCGTCTTCTGGATAGCAGCAAAGGGAATGTTACCGTAGTCGCCTCGCATCAGGACGAATTTGTCAGTCCAATGGTGGACCTTGTTGAAGGTCTCGGTGACCTTGACGCACACGCTGGTGAAAAATAAGGTGCCATCTCTTGTTGCCTTCAGGGTCATCACTTTGCCGAAGGTGGAGAGGTTGAACTCTATTTTCTCCCAGCGGAGGTAGCATGCATAAGCGACGAGAACGCTGATTGCGTTTGGGTTGACTTGTGTGGGGATCATCCCGAAGTACCGGAAGACTTGACGAACCTCAGGCCACAGGGGCAGCCTCAACCCCACCTGGAAGTGGGCCAAGGGGATGGCGAGCTCTCCACTGTAGAGCGAGTTGAGAAGCTCGCCCGACCCTGGTCGCCTCGCGGTATAGCCCGGAGGCAAGTATCGCTTCTCGACATCCACCAACTCCTCGTCGAGGGTCTGCGAGCTGGGGAAGTTGTGCGCCCGGAAATTGCGGACGCAGAAGGCACGCCCCTCCTCGGATGGTTCTTTCACCATAGCGGGCTGCGAGTAGGAGTAGGAGAATTCGGCGGGGAAGGTTCGGAGAACGGGTGCCTGGGAGGGGTATGGGGGCGTATCCTCCAGTGCAAGAGGACCCTCTATTTATAGACTCTGCCCCCCCCCCCCCCCCCCCCCCCCCCCCGGTCTAGCCGCGCGCGAGTAGATCACTTAGCGAGGCGAGTAGGCCCTAAGCAGCGAATAGATAAAAATAGAATGCATGTCCACACGGAAAAGGAGAAACAACGAACAAAGAAAGCGCACAATGCGAGCACAAAAAGAACATATGTAAATATGTCAGAAATTCTCGGGGCGCCAACCGCGAGTACAAGCAAAGAAACATAAAATTATGCCTGAGGATTACGAAGACCCGTAGGTCGTGAGTTAGACGGCTAAACAAGCTCTAAAAAAAAAAATCAAAAATAGGGACTATCCCCGAGGATTTCAACCACGATGCATCGGGCCGCGACCTCAGCGGCGAGGACATTGAGGGTGGCGAGCTCTCCAGGCGATGCCTTGAGCCGCACGCAAGTCTTCGCGAGCCCTCTCCAAGATCCCTTCGCTTTGGCGGATGTGGTCCTCGCCTCGCCTAATGTGCTCCTCCAAAAGGGAGGCCTCCCCCATGGTGCCCGCCACCTGAGCAAAGCGGTGTAGGTCATCCTCGACGGCCTTTTGACGAATCTCCACCTCATATAATCTCGCCTCTACATCAGTCATCCGGCCAAGTAGGCCCTCTTCACCCTGCAGGTTGTCATGAAACCCCTCCACCTCGGCGAGGCGGTCACCAAGATTGACCAATTGGGCATTCACCTCGGCTGGCGGCATAGCCATAAAGAAGGAGTCATGGGCCCGAAGGACATCCATCAAGCGAACCCACGACTCCTCGTTGAAGGCAGGGGGTCCGCGAGAAACTCCCTCAAAGGAGTGGACGCTGCAGGCGGTGGCGACCCCGGTATCGAATTAGAAGACGGTGGATGGCTAGACGGGGCGGACCCGTGGCTACCTGGAAGAAAGAAGTCAGGCAAGAATGGTGAAAGACAGAAAGAAAAACAGAGATGGGGTAAGCGAGGCGAGTACCCTCCGGCGCGTTGTCCTCCCCTGGAAGCCGAGGCGGATCTGTCCGCAGCCCCCGGTAGAGGCAGATAGGCGAAGAATCACACCAATCCCCCCCGACAAGGAGCCCATCCTCAGCGATTTCCCTCCAGAGGTTGGGCGGGCAGGCTGACCTATCCCAGACTGAGGCAGGGGGTGTTGCAAGGGAGGAGCCGTAGTCGAACCAGCTCGCCCCAAAACTGAAGATGACGCGGTCGCTAAACCCGTTGGGATCGCCGCGGCGGATTGCCCTTGCGAGGAGGGGCGAGTAGAGAGCGCTGCGCATAACAGGGAGTCAAGGCTTGTTCGACATAATCAGATGGGAACAATAGCCTTACCCAATGTCAGGACGGTAGGAGCAGGAGGGAGCAGCGGGCCACCCGTATGGGTTGAAGGCATTCTCGCGTCCTCAATCCCACCAGTTGTAACATCAACCCCATCCTCGTTCTCTCGGAGAGGAAGGTCAGCGTGGGGCTCTTCAGGGATCGGCGAAGCGGTGGACCTCCTAAGCGAGAGGTCGCATCGAGCCGTAGACTCGGGATCGGTAGAGGACTTCTCGCGTAGCTCGG
Source organism: Dactylorhiza incarnata (assembly GCA_033032865.1). NCBI lineage: Eukaryota > Viridiplantae > Streptophyta > Magnoliopsida > Asparagales > Orchidaceae > Dactylorhiza > Dactylorhiza incarnata. The sequence goes on along the minus strand of JAWHQI010001051.1, from coordinate 47,562 downwards.
GTTCCACCCTCTTCTTCTTATGCTTCCTCTTTCTCACAGAGCCAGGAGGGCAAGGCGTCGAGAACTCACCCAGGATGTCTAGGACCACGGCCGCCTCAGATTCGTCGTCCGTGGGAACCCGATTGTCAGCCCGAGAAGAAACCGCTCCAGAAGGCATCTCGGAATGAGGAGATCATGGTACACCGTCACCCTATTTATAGAAGAGGGCCCAGTCAGCGCGCAGGCCCGCCGAATAGGAGTTGAACTTTTCTTTCCGACCTCTCGCGAGCTCGCAAAGAGCGGGGATTGTGTACAACCCATATTCGACGAGTAGGTATACGCCCCCATGCGAGTCGGCGAGCGGCTTCGGGCGAGTAGACCCATGGACGGTCCTACTCGCCCAGAGTAGAGCACGACGAGTAACCTTCACCCAACCAGGATCTCGTATCGGCAAGGTCTCGTCCCAACGATAAAATTCCTTCTCGCCCGGGGAGAGGCGAGTGGACCAGACACCGGGGCGAGTTCGCTCCAAGAAAGCTTACTACTGGCGAGTAGGATGGGACCTAGTCGCCCTACTCGCCGTCTCAAGTTTGGGACGAGGCGAGTAGGATCAGCTCGATCCCTCGGTCCCCCCCCCCCCCCCCCCCACTACCCGCAGACCAGCATGGGGTGCGACTAGTAATGTAAAAAGGCGCGAGGAGCTGTTCGCGGACCATTTTGGTCTGCGTATAGTAATTTGGTTAAGGCGGATTAAGCTATTCGCAGGCCTTTTGGACCATTTTACCCCTTGAAGAATTTGCCTATAAATAGGACCAATTAAGTCTCAGATTGGCACGGATCCACCCCCTAGAGAGAGCCTGTGCTTTCTTCCTTGTGCTATCTGAGACAGGCTCAGCCTCTGGTTTTTGGAGGGGAAGTCTAGTTAGATTTCCGGGTTAGTGGCGGGTCCTCCTCGCTGCAGCCTTGGGTCCTTTCTCCAAGCACCTACCACCCTTCAGTGAGGGCCGATTCTCAGCTCAAAAATACTTAGACCTAGGGATCCTCCGACGAAGAGAGAAGTAACTCAAGCTACTCCCCAAGTCTCGAACATAGTTGGACCGATATCCGGGTTCCAACAATCCTAAATCTGCAATTGTAAATCCGCAATCCTAAATCTATGATACGCAATCCTAAATCCTAAATCCGTAATCCTAAATCCTAAATCCTAAATCCGTAATCCTAAATCCTAAATCCGTAATCCTAAATTCTAAATCATTCGCAATCCTAAATCGTAAATCCTAAATCCACATTAAGCAAGCCTAAATCCTAAATTCTAAATCTGCAATCCTAAATCCTAAATCTGCAATCCTAAATTATAATCCTAAGTATGCAATCTCAAATCCTAAATCTGCAATCCTAAATTCTAAATCCGTAATCCTAAATCCTATATCCTAAATCCGCAATCCTAAATCATAAATCCTAAATCCACAATCTTAAATCATAAATTCTAAATCTCAAATCCACAATCTTAAATCCTAAATTCGCATGCCTAAATCCTAAATCCGCAATCCTAAATCTTTAATCTTAAATCCTAAATCTTTAATCTTAAATCCTAAATACACAATCCTAAATCCTAAATCCCAAATCCTAAATCCTAAATTCGCAATCCTAAATCCTAACTCCTAAATTCGCAATCCTAAATCTTAAAGCCTAAATCCGCAATCCGCAGTCCTAAATCCTAAATCTGTAATTCTAAATCATAAATCACATAAATCCTAAATCCGCAATCATAAATCCTGAATCGCAATCCTAAATGCTAAATCTTAAATCTTAAATCCGAAATCCTAAATTCTAATTCCTAAATACGCACTCCTAAATCATAAATCTGCAATCGTAAATCCTAACTCCTAACTTCGTGATCCTATATCTTAAATCATAAATCCGCAATCCTAAATCCTAAATACACAATCCTAAATCCTAACTCTTAAATTCGCAATCCTAAATCTTAAATCCGCAATCCGCAACCCTAAATCCTAAATCTGCAATTTTAAATCATAAATCACCTAAATCCTAAATCCGCAATCATAAATTCTAATTCGCAATCCTAAATCCTAAATGCAAAATACTAAATTCTAAATCCTAAATACACAATCCTAAATCCTAAATCTGCAATCCTAACTCCTAACATCGCAATCCTAAATCTTAAATCATAAATACGCAATCCTAAATCCTAAATTCGCAATCCTAAATCCTTAATCCGCAATCCTAAATCCAAAATCCACAATCCTAATCGTTAATCCTAAATCGGCAATCCCAAATCCTAAATCTTCAATCATAAATCATAAATCGTAAATCCGCAATCCTAAATCCTATATACGCAATCCTAAATCCTTAATCCCAAATTCGCAATCCTAAATCTGCAATCCACAATCCTAAATCCGCATTCCTAAATCATAAATCCGCTATCCGCAATCCGCAATCCTAAATCCTAAATCCGCAATTCACAATCTTAATTCCTAAATCCTAATTCTGCAATCCTAAATCTTAAATCCTAAATCTTAAATCTGCAATCATAAATCCTTAATCCCAAATCCGTAATCCTAAATCCTAAATCCTAAATCTGCAATCCTAAATCCGCAATCCGTAATCCTAAATCCGTAATCCTAAATCCGCAATCCTATATCCGCAATCCTAAATCCGCGCTCCTAAATCCTTAATCTTAAATCCACAATCCTAAATCCACAATCCTAAATTCGCAATCTGCAATCCTAAATCCTAAATCCACAATCCTAAATCCGCAATCTTAAATCCTAAATCCACAATCCTAAATACAAATGCTTCATTTGGCGGGACGTTTGGAGGCGGTGTTTGCGGCAAACGTCGCCGCACAACGGGCAACCAAATTCCCGGTGGTGGCATTTGTGGCGTTTCCTCCCGCCGCGCCATGAGGAATGGAGCTTTTTGCTCCGTTTCGAGCCCCGCCTCCTCCCCTCCGGCCCAACCGCCCGTCTCAACCTGCTGGTTATGCCCGCCACCGTCGCGACAAATAAAGCCATAATCCACAATCCTAAATCCTAAATCCTAAATCCACAATCCACAATCCTAAATCTTGAATCCTAAATCCGCAATCCGCAATCCTAAATCCTATAACCTTAATCTACAATCCACAATCCTAAATACGCAATCCTAATTCCTAAATGCGCAATCCTAAATGCACAATCCGCAATCCTAAATCCTAAAATCGCAATCGGCAATCATAAATCCTAAATCAACAATCCTAAATCCTAAATCCTAAATCTGCAATCTTAAATTTGCAACCAGCAATCCTAAATTATAAATCTGCAATCTTAAATCCTAAATTACAATTCCTATATCTGCAATCCTAAGTCCTATCCTATATCTGCAATCCTAAAACTAAATCCGCAATCCATAATTCAAAATCCTAAATCCTAAACGAAATCCTAAACTAAATCTGCAATCCTAAATCCTAAAACCACAATCCACAATCCACAATACTAAATCCGCAATCCTAAATCTGCAATCCTAAATCCGCAATCCTAAATCCGCAATCCTAAATCTGCAATCCTAAATCCACAATCCTAAATCTGCAATTCTAAATCCTAATCTGTATCCACATTCCTAAATCCTAAATCAACAATCCTAAATCCTAAATCCACATTCCTAAATCCTAAATCAACAATCCTAAATCCTAATTCCTAAATCCGCAATCCTAAATTCTAAATGCTAAATCCTAAATCTTAAATCCTAAATCCACAATCCTAAATCCGCAATGCTAAATCAAAAATCCGCATTCCTAAATCCTAAATCCGCAATCCTAAATCCTAAATCCTTAATCCGCAATCCTAAATCCTAAATCAACAATCCGCACTCCTAAATCCGCAATCCTAAATCCGCAATCCTAAATCCTAAATCCGCAATCCAAAATCCTAAATCTTAAATCTGCAATCCTGAATCCTAAATCCTAAATCTGCAATCCTAAATCCGCAATATGCAATCCTAAATTCTAAATCCTAAATCCGCAATCCTAAATCTGCAATCATAAATATTAAATCCGCAATCATAAATCATATATCATAAATCCGCAATCCTAAATCCACAATCCTAACTTCACAATCCTAAATCTTAAATTATAAATCTTAAATCCGAAATCCTAAATCCTAAAGCCGCAATCCTAAATCCTAAATCTACAATCATAAATCCTAACTTCGGAATCCTAAATCCGCAATTCTAAATCCTATATCCAAAATTCGTAATTCGCAATCTTAAATCCTAAATCCAAAATCTGAAATCATTAATCCGCAATCCTAAATCCACAATCCATAATCCACAATCCTAAATCATAAATCCTAAATCATATATCATAAATCCGCAATCCTAAATCTTCAATTCAAAATCCCCTAAATCCAAAATCTGCAATCCTAAATATTTAATTTGCAATCCGCAATCATAAATTAACAATCCTAAATCCGTAATCCTAAATCCTAAATTCTAAATCCGCAATCATAAATCCTAAATCCTAAATACACAATCCTAAATCATAAATACTAAAACCTAAATCCAAAATCCCCAATCCTAAATCCTAAATTCGTAATCCTAAATCCTAAATCTACAATCCTAAATCCTAAATCCTAAATCCTATATCCACAATCCTAAATATTAAATCTGCAATCCTAAATCTTAAATCCGTAATACGGAATCCTAAATCCTAAATCCTAAATCCGCAATCTTAAATCTTAACTCCTAAATTCGTAATCCTAAATCCGAAATCTGCAATCCTAAATCCTAATTCCTAAATCTGTAATCCTAAATCCTAAATTCTAAATCCGCAATCTTAAATATTAACTCCTAAATTCGTAATCCTAAATCCGCAAGCCGCAATCCTAAATCCTAAATCTGCAATCCTAAATCCTAAATCCACAATCCTAAATCCTAAATCCCCTAAATCCTGAATCTTCAATCCTAAATCCTAAATCCTAAATCTAAAATCCGCAATCCTAAATCCTTAATCCTAAATCCTAAATCCGTTATCCTAAATCCTTAATCCTAAATTCTAAACCCACAATCCTAAATCCTAAATCCTAAAAACACAATCCTAAATCATAAATCCTAAATTCGCAATCCAAAATCCTAAATCCAAAATTCTAAATCCTAAATCCGAAATCCTAAATCCACAATCTTAATCCTAAATCCTAAATCCGCATTCCTAAATCTGCAAGCCTAAATCTTTAATCCTAAATTCTAAATCTGCAATCTTAAATCCTAAATCATAAATCCTAAATACGCAATCCTAAATCATAAATCCTTAATCCTAAATCCGCAATCCTAAATCTTAAATCCCAATTCTAAATCCTAAATCAGTAATCCTAAATCTTTAATCCTAAATGTTCAATCCTAATCCTAAATCCTAAATCCACAATCCTAAATCCGCAATCCTAAATCCTTAATCCAAAATCAGCAATCCTAAATCCTAAAGTCGCAATCCGCAATCATAAATCCTAAATCTGCAATCCTAAATTCTAAATCTGCAATCATAAATCCTAAACCCACAATCCTAAGTCCTAAATTCGTAATCCTAAATTCGTAATAAATCCGCCATCCTAAATCCTAAATCCGTAATCCGCAATCCTAAATCTTAAACTCCTAAATTCGTAATTCTAAATTCGAAATTCACAATCCTAAATCCTAAATCAGCAATCCTAAATCCTATATCCTAAATTCACAATCATAAATTCTAAATCCGCAATCCTAAATCCTAAATCCACAGTCCTAAATTCATAATCCGCAATCCGCAATCCAAAATTCGCAATCCGAAATTTTAAGCAAAATCCAAAGTCCGCAATCCTAAATCTTAAATCTGCAATCCAAAATCCAAAATCTTAAATCTACAATCCAAAATCCAAAATCCAAAATCCAAAATCGTAAATCGGTAATCCTAAATCCTAAATCCTAAATCCCCAATCCTCAATCCTAAATCCTAATTCTTAAATCCTAAATCTTAAATCTGCAATCATCAATTCTAAAACCTAAATCCTAAATCTGCAATCTTAAATCATAAATCACATAAATCCTAAATCCGCAATCATAAATCCAAAATCGCAATCCTAAATCCTAAATTGTAAATCCTAAATCCGCAATCCTAAATCCTAAATACGCAATTCTAAATCCTAACTCCTAACTTCACAATCCTAAATCTTAAATTATAAATCTTAAATCCGAAATCCTAAATCCTAAAGCCGCAATCCTAAATCCTAAATCTACAATCATAAATCCTAACTTCGGAATCCTAAATCCGCAATTCTAAATCCTATATCCAAAATTCGTAATTCGCAATCTTAAATCCTAAATCCAAAATCTGAAATCATTAATCCGCAATCCTAAATCCACAATCCTAAATCATAAATCCTAAATCATATATCATAAATCCGCAATCCTAAATCTTCAATTCAAAATCCCCTAAATCCAAAATCTGCAATCCTAAATATTTAATTTGCAATCCGCAATCATAAATTAACAATCCTAAATCCGTAATCCTAAATCCTAAATTCTAAATCCGCAATCATAAATCCTAAATCCTAAATACACAATCCTAAATCATAAATACTAAAACCTAAATCCAAAATCCCCAATCCTAAATCCTAAATTCGTAATCCTAAATCCTAAATCTACAATCCTAAATCCTAAATCCTAAATCCTATATGCACAATCCTAAATATTAAATCTGCAATCCTAAATCTTAAATCCGTAATACGGAATCCTAAATCCTAAATCCTAAATCCGCAATCTTAAATCTTAACTCCTAAACTCGTAATCCTAAATCCGAAATCTGCAATCCTAAATCCTAATTCCTAAATCTGTAATCCTAAATCCTAAATTCTAAATCCGCAATCTTAAATATTAACTCCTAAATTCGTAATCCTAAATCCGCAAGCCGCAATCCTAAATCCTAAATCTGCAATCCTAAATCCTAAATCCACAATCCACAATCCTAAATCCCCTAAATCCTGAATCTTCAATCCTAAATCCTAAATCCTAAATCTTAAATCCGCAATCCTAAATCCTTAATCCTAAATCCTAAATCCGTTATCCTAAATCCTTAATCCTAAATTCTAAACCCACAATCCTAAATCCTAAATCCTAAAAACACAATCCTAAATCATAAATCCTAAATCCGCAATCCTAAATCCTAAATCCACAATTCTAAATCCTAAATCCGAAATCCTAAATCCACAATCTTAATCCTAAATCCTAAATACGCATTCCTAAATCTGCAATCCTAAATCTTTAATCCTAAATTCTAAATCTGCAATCTTAAATCCTAAATCATAAATCCTAAATACGCAATCCTAAATCATAAATCCTTAATCCTAAATCCGCAATCCTAAATCCTAAATCCTAAATCTTAAATCCCAATTCTAAATCCTAAATCAGTAATCCTAAATCTTTAATCCTAAATGTTCAATCCTAATCCTAAATCCTAAATCCACAATCCTAAATCCGCAATCCTAAATCCTTAATCCAAAATCAGCAATCCTAAAACCTAAAGTCGCAATCTGCAATCATAAATCCTAAATCTGCAATCCTAAATTCTAAATCTGCAATCATAAATCCTAAACCCACAATCCTAAGTCCTAAATTCGTAATCCTAAATTTGTAATAAATCCGCCATCCTAAATCCTAAATCCGTAATCCGCAATCCTAAATCTTAAACTCCTAAATTCGTAATTCTAAATTCGAAATTCACAATCCTAAATCCTAAATCAGCAATCCTAAATCCTATATCCTAAATTCACAATCCTAACTCCTAAATCCACAATCCTAAATCTGTAATCATAAATTCTAAATCCGCAATCCTAAATCCTAAATCCACAGTCCTAAATTCATAATCCGCAATCCGCAATCCGCAATCCGCAATCCAAAATTCGCAATCCGAAATTTTATGCAAAATCCAAAGTCCGCAATCCTAAATCTTAAATCTGCAATCCAAAATCCAAAATCTTAAATCTACAATCCAAAATCCAAAATCCAAAATCCAAAATCCAAAATCCAAAATCCAAAATCGTAAATCGGTAATCCTAAATCCTAAATCCTATATCCCCAATCCTCAATCCTAAATCCTAATTCTTAAATCCTAAATCTTAAATCTGCAATCCTCAATTCTAAAACCTAAATTCTAAATCTGCAATCTTAAATCATAAATCACATAAATCCTAAATCCGCAATCATAAATCCAAAATCGCAATCCTAAATCCTAAATTCTAAATCCTAAATCCGCAATCCTAAATCCTAAATACGCAATTCTAAATCCTAACTCCTAACTTCACAATCCTAAATCTTAAATTATAAATCTTAAATCCGAAATCCTAAATCCTAAAGCCGCAATCCTAAATCCTAAATCTACAATCATAAATCCTAACTTCGGAATCCTAAATCCGCAATTCTAAATCCTATATCCTAAATTCGTAATTCGCAATCTTAAATCCTAAATCCGAAATCTGAAATCATTAATCCGCAATCCTAAATCCACAATCCATAATCCACAATCCTAAATCATAAATCCTAAATCATATATCATAAATCCGCAATCCTAAATCTTCAATTCAAAATCCCCTAAATCCAAAATCTGCAATCCTAAATATTTAATTTGCAATCCACAATCATAAATTAACAATCCTAAATCCGTAATCCTAAATCCTAAATTCTAAAGCCGCAATCATAAATCCTAAATCCTAAATACACAATCCTAAATCATAAATACTAAATCCTAAATCCAAAATCCCCAATCCTAAATCCTAAATTCGTAATCCTAAATCCTAAATCTACAATCCTAAATCCTAAATCCTATATCCACAATCCTAAATATTAAATCTGCAATCCTAAATCTTAAATCCGTAATACGGAATCCTAAATCCTAAATTCGCAATCTTAAATCTTATCTCCTAAATTCGTAATCCTAAATCCGAAATCTGCAATCCTAAATCCTAATTCCTAAATCTGTAATCCTAAATCCTAAATTCTAAATCCGCAATCTTAAATATTAACTCCTAAATTCGTAATCCTAAATCCGCAAGCCGCAATCCTAAATCCTAAATCTGCAATCCTAAATCCTAAATCCACAATCCTAAATCCTAAATCCCCTAAATCCTGAATCTTCAATCCTAAATCCTAAATCCTAAATCTTAAATTCGCAATCCTAAATCCGTTATCCTAAATCCTTAATCCTAAATTCTAAACCCGCAATCCTAAATCATAAATCCTAAATACACAATCCGCAATCCTAAATCCTAAATCCGCAATCCTAAATCCGCAATTCTAAATCCTAAATCTGAAATCCTAAATCCACAATCTTAATCCTAAATCCTAAATCCGCATTCCTAAATCTGCAATCCTAAATCTTTAATCCTAAATTCTAAATCTGTAATCTTAAATCCTAAATCATAAATCCTAAATACCCAATCCTAAATCATAAATCCTTAATCCTAAATCCGCAATCCTAAATCCTAAATCTTAAATCCCAATTCTAAATCCTAAATCAGTAATCCTAAATCTTTAATCCTAAATCTTCAATCCTAATCCTAAATCCTAAATCCACAATCCTAAATCCGCAATCCTAAATTCTTAATCCAAAATCAGCAATCCTAAATCCTAAAGTCGCAATCCGCAATCATAAATCCTAAATCTGCAATCCTAAATTCTAAATCTGCAATCATAAATTCTAAACCCACAATCCTAAGTCCTAAATTCGTAATCCTAAATCCGTAATAAATCCGCCATCCTAAATCCTAAATCCGTAATCCGCAATCCTAAATCTTAAACTCCTAAATTCGTAATTCTAAATTCGAAATTCACAATCCTAAATCCTAAATCAGCAATCCTAAATCCTATATCCTAAATTCACAATCCTAACTCCTAAATCCGCAATCCTAAATCTGTAATCATAAATTCTAAATCCGCAATCCTAAATCCTAAATCCACAATCCTAAATTCATAATCCGCAATCCGCAATCCATAATTTGCAATCCGAAATTTTAAGCAAAATCCAAAGTCCGCAATTCTAAATCTTAAATCTGCAATCCAAAATCCAAAATCTTAAATCTACAATCCAAAATCCAAAATCCAAAATCCTAAATCGTAAATCGGTAATCCTAAATCCTAAATCCTAAATCCCCAATCCTCAATCCTAAATCCTAATTCTTAAATCCTAAATCTTAAATCTGCAATCCTTAATTCTAAAACCTAAATCCTAAATCTGCAATCTTAAATCATAAATCACATAAATCCTAAATCCGCAATCATAAATCCAAAATCGCAATCCTAAATCCTAAATTCTAAATCCTAAATCCGCAATCCTAAATCCTAAATACGCAATTCTAAATCCTAACTCCTAAGTTCACAATCCTAAATCTTAAATTATAAATCTTAAATCCGAAATCCTAAATCCTAAAGCCGCAATCCTAAATCCTAAATCTACAATTATAAATCCTAACTTCGGAATCCTAAATCCGTAATTTTAAATCCTATATCCTAAATTCGTAATTCGCAATCTTAAATCCTAAATACGAAATCTGAAATCATTAATCCACAATCCACAATCCTAAATCTCTAATCCAAAATCCAAAATCCTCAATACACAATTCTAAATACGCAATCCTAAATCCTAAATCCACAATCCACAATCCTAATTCCTAAATTCACAATCCTAAATTCTAAATCTGCAATCCTAAATCCTAAATCCGGAATCCTAAATCCGGAATCCTAAATCCTAAATCCCCTAAGTTCTAAATTTGCAATCCTAAATCCTAAATCCTAAATCCAAAATACGCAATCCTGAATACTAAATTCTAAATCCTAAATCCTAAATCCGCAATCATAAATCCCAGATCCGTATTCCCAAATCCCAAATCTAAAATCCTAAATCCCAAATCCTAAATCTGCAATCCTATATCCTAAATCTGCTATCCTAAATCCTAAATCCTAAATCCGCAATCCTAAATCTGCAATCATTAATTCTAAATCCGCAATCTTAAATCTTAAATACTAAATCACAATCCTAAATCCTAAATCATCAATCCACAATCCTAATTCCTAAATCTGCAATCAACAATCCTAAATCATATATCCTAAATCTGAATTCTAAATCCGCAATCCTAAATCGGCAATCCCCAAAATCCTAAATTTGCAATCCTAAATCCGCAATCCTAAATCCTAAATCCTAAATATTAAATTCGCAATCCTAAATCCGCAATCCATAATCCTTAATCGTAAATTCGTAATCCTAAATTCTAAATTCGCAATCCTAAATTCTAAATCATAAGTCCGCAATCCTAAATCCTAAATCCTTAATCCACAATTCTAAATTCTAAATCCAGAATCCGCAATCCTAAATCCTAAATCCTACATCCTAAATCCTAAATCCTAAATCCTAAATCCATAATCCTAAATCCGCAATCTTAAATCCGCAATCCTATATCATAAATCCGCAATCCTAAATCCTAAATCCTAAATCCTAAATCCTTAATCTGTAATCCTAAATCCTAAATCTGTAATCTAAATAATATAACACATAAATTTTAAATCCGCAATCATAAATCCTAAATCCTAAATCTACAATCCTAAATTCTAAATCCACACTCAACAATCCTAAATCCGCAATCCTATATCCACAATCCTAAATCCACAATCCTAAATACGCAATCCTAAATCCTAAATGCATCCTAAATACGCAATCCTAAATCCTAAATGCGCAATCCGTAATCCGCGATCCTAAATCCTAAATGTGCAATCCGTAATCCGCAATCCGCAATCCTAAATCTTAAATCCGCAATCTGCAATCCGCAATCATTAATCATAAATCCACAATCCTAAATCCTAAATCTGCAATCCTTAATCCTAAATCTGCAATCCACAATCATAAATCATAAATCCTAAATCCACAAACCTAAATCATATATCCTAAATCCATAATCTGCAATCCTAAATCCTATGTCCTAAATCTACAATCTACAATCCTATGTCCTAAATCTACAATCCTAAATCCTAAATTTATAATCCTAAATCCAAAATCAACAATCCTAATTCCTAAATCCTAACTCTGCAATCTGCAATCTGCAATCTTAAATCTGCAATCAACAATCCTAAATTATAAATCTGCAATCTTAAATCCGAAATTATAAATCCTATATCTGCAATCCTAAATCCTATTTCTACAATCCTAATCCTAAATCCTAAATCCTAAATCCTAAATCTAAATCCACAATCCTAAGTCCTAAATCCACAATTCTAAATTCTAAATTCTAAATCTGCAAACCAAAATCCTAAATCCACAATCCACAATCCACAATCTTAAATCCCAAATCCGCAATGCTAAATCTGCAATCCTAAATCCGTAATCCTAAATCTGCAATCCTAAATCCTAACATGTATCCACAATCCTAAATCTAATCAACAATCCTAAATCCTAATTCCTAAATTCTAAATGCTAAATCCGCAATCCTAATTCTTAAATCCTAAATCCGCAATCCTAAATCCACATTGCTAAATCCAAAATAAGTGATCCTAAATCCTAAATCATAAACCCTTAATCTGCAATTCTAAACCCTAAATCCACAATCCGCACTCCTAAATCCTAAATCCTAAATTCTAAATTCGCAATTCAAAATCCAAAATTCTAAATTCGCAATCCAAAATCCAAAATCTGCAATCCTAAATCCTGTTTCATAAATCCTAAATCTGCAATTCTAAATCTGCAATCCGCAATCCTAAATCCTAAATCATAAATCTGCAATCCTAAATCCTAAATCCTTAATCCCCAATCCTAAATCCGCAATCCTAAATCCTAAATCGGCAATCCTATATCCGCAATCCTAAATCTAAATCCTAATTCCAAAATCCTAAATCATAAATCCTAAATCCGCAATCCTAAATCCTAAATTCTAAATTTGCAATCCTAAATCATAAATCCTAAATCCTAAATCCGCATTCCGCAATCCAAAAACCTAAATCCACAATTCGTAATCATAATTCCTAAATTCGCAAACCTAAATCCGAAATCTGCAATCCTAAATTCGCAATATGAAATTTTGAATCCCCGTAATCCTAAATATGCAATCCTAAATCCTAAATCATAAATCCAAAATTCAAAATCGTAAATATTAATTCTAAGTCCCAAATCTGCAATCCTAAATCCTAAATCCGTATTCCAAAATCCCAAATCTTAAATTCGAAATCCTAAATCCGCACTCCTAAATCTGCAATCCTAAATCCGCAATTCTAAATCCGCAATCCTAAATCCTAAATCCGCAATCCTAAATCCGTAATCCTAAATCCTAGATCTGCAATCATTAATCTTAAATCCGCAATCCTAAATCCGCAATCCTAAATCATAAATCCAAAATCTTAAATCCACAATCCACAATCCACAATCCTAATTCCTAAATTCGCAATCCTAAATCCTAAATCTTATATTTTAAATCCCCAATCCTAAATCCGCAATCCTAAATCCCCTAAATCCTAAATCTGTAATCCTAAATCCTAAATCCGCAATCCTAAATCCGCAATCTTAAATCCGCAATCCTAAATCCTTAATCCTTAATCCCAAATCCTGCATCCGTAATCCTAAATTCGCAATCCTAAATCCTTAATCGTAAATCTGCAATTCTAAATCCTAAATCCACAATCCTAATCTTAAATCCTAAATCTGCAATCCTTAATATGCAATCATAAATCCTAAATCCGCAATCCTAAATCCGCAATCCAAATCCACAATTCTAATTCCTAAATCCGAAATTCCCAGTCCTAAATCCTAAATCATATATCCTAAATCCTTAATCCGCAATCCTAAATCCTAATATCGTAATCCTCTATCCTAAATCCTATATCCGCAATTCGCAATCCTAAATCCTAAATCTGCAATTCTAAATTCTAAATCCGCAATTCGCAATCCTAAATCTTAAATCCTTAATCCACAATCCTAAATCCGTAATCCTAAATCATAAATCCTAAATCTTAAATCCTAAATCCTGTATCCGTAATTCGCAATCCTAAATACTAAATCCAAAATCCTAATCCCTAAATCTTAAATCTTAAATCCTAAATCCTAATTCCATAATCCGCATTCCTAATTCCTAATTCCGCATTCCTAAATCATAAATCCAAAATCCGCAATTCTAAATACTAAATCCTAAATCCGTAATCCTAAATCCTAAATTCGCATTCCCAAATCCCAAATCTTAAATCCTAAATCTGCAATCCTAAATCCTAAATTCGCAATCCTAAATCCTAAATCCTAAATTTGCAATCATTAATCCTAAATCCGCAATCCTAAATCCTAAATCCACAATCCGCAATCCTAAATAATAAATCCTCATAAATCCTAAATCTGCAATCATAAATCCTAAATCCGCAATCCTAAATCCTAAATCATAAATCAGCAATCCTAAACCCTTAATCCTAAATCCTAAATCCGTATTCCTAAATCATAAATTCTAAATCTGCAATCCTAAATCCTAAATAAGCAACCCTAAATCATAAATCATAGATCCTAAATCCTCATTCCTAAATTCTATATCCGCAATTCTAAATCCTAAATCCACAATCCTAATCCTAAATCCACAATCCTAAATCCGCAATCCTAAATGTGCAATCCTAAATTTTTAATCCAAAATTCTAAATCCACAATCCACAATCCACAATCCTAAATCCTAAATCCTAAATACGCAATCCTAAATCCTAAATCCTAAATCCTAAATCTTAAATCTGCAATCCTAAATCCTAAATCCGCAATTCTAAATTCTAAATCCTAAATCCTAAATCCTAAATCTACAATCCTAATCCTAAATTCTAAATCCGCAATCTTAAATCCGCACTCCTAAATCATGTATCCACAATCCGCAATCCTAAATCCTCAATCCAAAATCAGTAATCCTAAATCCTAAAGTCTTAATCCGCAATCCTAAATCCACAATCCTAAATCTTAAATCTGTAATCCTAAATCTTAAAACCACAATACTAAGTAATAAATCCGTAATCCTAAATCATAAATCATAAAACCTAAATCCACAATCCTAAATCCACAATCCTAAATACACAATCTTAAATCATAATCCTAAATCCGCAATCGTAAGTCCTAAATTCACAATCCTAAATTTGTAATACGCAATCCTAAATTCTAATTCCTAAATTGTAAATCCTAAATCCACATTCCTCAATTCTAAATCTGCAATCCTAAATCCTAAATCCGCAATCCTAAATCATAAATCCTAAATCCGCAATTCTAAATCCTAAATCCTAAATCCACAATCCTAATCCTAAATTCTAAATCCTAAATCCTAAATTTGCAATCCTAAATCTGCAATCCTAAATCCTGTATCCATAATCCTAAATCCCAAATCCACAATCCTAAATCCTTACTCCAAAATCAGCAATCCTAAATCCTAAAGTCGCAATCCGCAATCTTAAATCCTAAATTCGAAGTCCTAAATTCGTAATCCTAAATCCACAATCCTAATGTCCTAAATCCGTAATCCTAAATCCTAAATCCTAAATCCACAATCCGCAATTCACAATCCTAAATCCTAAATTCTAAATCCGCAATCTGTAATCCTAAATCCTAAATCTGCAATATGTAATCCTAAATTCGCAATCTTAAATCATAATCCTAAATCCACAATTGTAAATCCTAAATCCGTAATAAACAATCCTAAATCCTAAATCCGTAATCCTAAATTCTAAATCATTCGCAATCCTAGATCGTAAATCCTAAATCCAAATTACACAATCCTAAATCCTAAATTCTAAATATGCAATCCTAAATCCTAAATCTGCAATCCTAAATCATAATCCTAAATCCGCAATCCTAAATCCTAAATCCTCAATCAACAATCCTAAATCCTAAATCCGTAATACGCAATACTAAATCTTTAATCTGCAATCATAAATCCTTAATCCCAAATCCGTAATCTTAAATCCGCAATCATAAATCCTAAATCCGCAATCCGTAATCCTAAATGATAAATCCTAAATCCTAAATCTGTAAGCCTAAATCCTAAATTCTAAATCTGCAATCCTAAATCCGCAATTCGCAATCCGCCCTCCTTAATCCTAAATCCTAAATACACAATCCTAAATCCGCAATCCATAATCCTAAATCCACAATCCTAAATCCACAATCCTAATTTCGCAATCCTAAA
Organism: Dactylorhiza incarnata; assembly: GCA_033032865.1. Lineage (NCBI taxonomy): Eukaryota > Viridiplantae > Streptophyta > Magnoliopsida > Asparagales > Orchidaceae > Dactylorhiza > Dactylorhiza incarnata. The sequence goes on along the minus strand of JAWHQI010001051.1, from coordinate 31,399 downwards.
TCCTAAATCCAAAATCCGCAATCCTAAATCCTAAATTTGCAATCCTAAATTCACAATCCAAAATTCAAAATCCGCAATTCTAAATCTTAAATACGCAATCCAAAATCCTATAAATTCTAAATCCACAATCCTAAATCCTTAATCCGCAATCGTAAATCAGCAATCCTACATCCTAAATCCTTAATCTGCAATCCTAAATCTTAAATCCTAAACCTTAAATCCTAAATCCTAAATCCACAATCATACCTAAATTTGCTATCCTAAATTCTAAATCCACAATCCTAAATTCTAATTCCCAAATTCGCAATCTCAAATTCTAAATGCTAAATCCGCAATCCTAAATCTATAATCCTAAATCCAAAATCCGCGATCCCAAATCCTAAATCCGCAATCCTAAATCATAAATCCTTAATCCGCAATCCTAAATCCACAATCCGTACTCCTAAATCCAAAACCCTAAATCCAAAATCCAAAATACTTAATCCAAAATTCTAAATCCTAAATCCTAAATCCGCAATCATAAATCCTTAATCCTAAATCCTAAATCCGCAATCCTACCGCAATCCGCAATCCTAAATCATAAATCGTAAATCCGCAATCCTAAATTTTAAATCCGCAATCCTAAATCCTAAATCCGCAATCCTAAATCCTAAATTCGCAATCCGCAATCCTAAATCCTATATCCTCAATCATAAATCCTAAATCTGCAATCCTAAATCCACAATCCTATATCCTAAATCCTTAATCCTAAATCCTAAATCCGCAATCCTAAATCCTATATCCTCAATCATAAATCCTAAATCCGTAATCCTAAATCCGCAATCCTAAATCCGTAATCCTAAATCCTATATCCATAATCCACAATCCACAATCTAAATCCTAATTTCTAAATCATAAATCCCCAATTTGCAATCCTAAATCCACAATCCTAAATCCTAAATTCTAAATCTGCAATCCTAAATCCTAATTCTGCAATCCTAAATCCTAAATCCTAAATCGGCATTCCGCAAACCTTTAATCCTAAATCCACAATCCGCAATCCTAATTCCTAAATCCGCATTCCGCAAACCTTTAATCCTAAATCCACAATCCGCAATCCTTATTCCTAAATCCGCAATAATAAATCCTAAATCTACAATCCTAAATCATAAATCTGCAATACGCAATCCTAAATCCCTAAATCTGCAATCCTAAATCCACAATCATAAATACTAAATCCTAAATTCGCAATCCGCAATCCTAAATCCATAATCCTAAATCCTAATTACACAATCCTATATCCTAAATCCACAATCCACAATCCTAAATCCTAAATCCGCAATGCTAAATCCTAAATCCTAAATCTCCAATCATAAATCCTAAATCCGCAATCCTTAATCCTAAATCCGCAATCCTAAATCCGCATTCCTAAATCCAAATCCAAAATCCTAATTCCTAAATTTGCAATCCGCGATCTTAAATACTAATTCTTATATCCTAAATCCGCAATCCTAAATTCGCAATCCTAAATCCTAAATCTGCAATCCTAAATCCTAAATTCGCAATCCTAAATCCGCAATCTTAAATCCGCAATCCTAAATCCTAAATCCTAAATCCTAAATCCTTAATCCTAAATCTACAATCCTAAATCCGTAATCTTAAATCCTAAATTCTAAATCCGTAATCCTATCCTAAATCCTAAATACGCAATCGTAAATCCTAAATCCACAATCCTTAATTCTAAATCCTAAATTCGTAATTCTAAATCCTAAATCCACAATCCTTAATCCACAATTCTAATCCTAAATCCTAAATCTTAAATCCGCAATCCTAAATCTGCAATCCTAAATCCTAAATCATGTATCCACAATCTTAAATCCTAAATCCTAATTCCTAATTCCTAAATCCGTAATTCTAAATTCTAAATGCTAAATCCGCAATCCTAAATCCTAAATCCGCAATCATAAATCCCCAATGCTAAATCCAAAATCAGCGATCCTAAATCCTAAATCCTAATTCCGCAATCCTAAATCCTTAATCCGCAAACCTAAATCCACAGTCCGCACTCCTAAATCCTAGATTCGCAATCCGCAATTCTAAATCCTAAATCCGCAATCCAAATTCCTAAACCCTAAATTCGCAATCCTAAATACAGAATCCTAAATCCTAAATCCCCAATCCTAAATTTGCAATTCTAAATCTTACGCAATCCTAAATCCTAAATCCGTAATCCAAAATCCAAAATTCGTAATCCGCAATCCTAAATCATATATCCGCAATCCTAAATCCACAATCCTATATCCTAAATCTTAAATCCTTAATCCACACTCCTAAATCCGCAATCCTAAATACTAAATCCGCAATCCAAAATCCTATATCCGTAATCCGCAATCGTTAATCCTAAATCCTAAATCCACAATCCGCAATCCTAATTCCTAAATCCGCAATCCTAAATCCTAAATCTTCAATCCTAAATCCGCAATACGAAATCCGCAATACATAATCCTAAATCCCCTAAATTCTATATCCGCAATCCTAAATCCAAAATCATAAATCCAAAATCCGTAATCTTAAAACCTAAATCCGCATTTCCAAATCCACAATCCACAATCCTAATTCCTAAATCTGCAATCCTAAATCCGCAATCCTAAATCTGCAATCCTAAATCCGCAATCCCATTAATCCTGAATCTACAATCCTAAATCCTAAATTCGCAATCCTAAATCCTTAATCCTTAATCCTAAATTTGTAATCCTAAATCCTTAATCCTAAATTCTAAATCCGTAATCCTAAATCCTAAATACGCAATCCTAAATCATTAATCCTAAATCCGCAATCCTAAATCCGCAATTCTAAATTCTAAATCCTAAATCCACAATCCTAATCCTAAATACCAAATCCACAATCATAAATCTGCAATCCTAAATCTTTAATCCTAAAATCTAAATACGCAATCTTAAATCCTAAATTATAAATCTGCAATCTTTAATCCTAAATTATATATCCGATATCTGCAATCCTAAATCCTAATTCCTATATTTGCAATCCTAAATTCTATATTTGCAATCCTAATCCTAAATCCTAAATTCTAAATCCACAATCTACAATCCTAAGTCCTAAATACGCAATCTTAAATTCTAAATCTGCAATCACAAATCCTAAATCTACAATTCACAATCCTAAATCCTAAATCTGCAATCCTAAATCTTAACCTGTATCCACAATCCTAAATCCTAAATCAACAATTATAAATCCTAATTCCTAAATTCTAATTTCTAAATCAGCAATCCTAATTCTTAAATCCTAAATCCACAATCCTAAATCCGCAATGCTAAATCCAAAATCCACGATCCAAAATCCTAAATCCGCAATCCTAAATCCACAATCCTTAATCCACAATCCTAAATTAGCAATCCTAAATCGTAAATCCACAATTCACACATCTAAATCCTAAATTCGCAATGCAAAATCCAAAATCCTTAATCTGCAATCCTAAATCCTCAATCCGAAATCCTAAATCTGCAATCATAAATCCGCAATCCGCATTCCTAAATCTTAAATCACAAATCCGCAATCCTAAATCTTAAATCCTAAAACTGCAATCATAAATCCTGAATTCGTAATCCACAATCCACAATCCGCAATCTACAATCCTAAATCCGCAATCTACAATCCTAAATCCTAAATTTGCAATCCTAAATCCTTAAACCACAATCTTAAATACGCAATCCACAATCCTAAATCTGTAATCCTAAATCCGTAATCCGTAATCCTAAATCCTAAATACTAAATCCTAAATCATAAATCCTAAATCCGCAATCCTAAATCCTAAATTCTAAATCTGCAATCCTAAATCCTAATTCCACAATTCTAAATCCTAAATCCGCATTTCGCAATCCTTAATCCTAAATCCACAATCCGTAATCCTAATTCCTAAATCCGTAAACATAAATCCTAAATCTGTAATCCTAAATCCTAAAGCCGCAATCATAAATACTAAATCCGCAATCCTAAATCCGCAATCTTAAATCCGCAATCCTAAATCCATAATTCTAAATCCTAATTACGCAATCCTAAATACTAAATCCGCAATCCTATATCCTAAATCCGCAATGCTAAATCCTAAATCCACAATCCTAAATCTGCAATCATAAATCCGCAATCCTAAATCCTAAATCTGCAATCCTTAATCCTAAATCTGCAATCCACAATCATAAATCATAAATCCTAAATCCACAAACCTAAATCATATATCCTATTTCCATAATCTGCAATCCTAAATCCTATGTCCTAAATCTACAATCTACAATCCTATGTCCTAAATCTACAATCTACAATCCTAAATCCTAAATTTATAATCCTAAATTCAAAATCAACAATCCTAATTCCTAAATCCTAACTCTGCAATCTGCAATCTTAAATCTGCAATTAACAATCCTAAATTATAAATCTGCAATCTTAAATCCTAAATTATAAATCCTATATCTGCAATCCTAAATCCTAAATCCTATATCTACAATCCTAATCCTAAATCCTAAATCCTAAATCTAAATCCACAATCCTAAGTCCTAAATCCACAATTCTAAATTCTAAATTCTAAATCTGCAAACCAAAATCCTAAATCCACAATCAACAATCCACAATCTTAAATCCCAAATCCGCAATCCTAAATCCGTAATCCTAATTCTGCAATCCTAAATCCTAACATGTATCCACAATCCTAAATCTAATCAACAATCCTAATTCCTAATTCCTAAATTCTAAATGCTAAATCCACAATCCTAATTCTTAAATCCTAAATCCGCTATCCTAAATCCACATTGCTAAATCCAAAATAAGCGTTCCTAAATCCTAAATCATAAACCCTTAATCTGCAATTCTAAACCCTGAATCCACAATCTGCACTCCTAAATCCTAAATCCTAAATTCTAAATTCGCAATCCAAAATCCAAAATCTGCAATCCTAAATCCTGTTTCTTAAATCCTAAATCTGCAATCCGCAATCCTAAATCCTAAATCATAAATCTGCAATCCTAAAACCTAAATCCGCAATCCTAAATCCGAAATCCACAATCCTAAATTCGTAATCCACAATCCTAAATCCGCAATCCTAAATCCTAAATCCGGAATCTACAATCTTAAATCCTAAATCCGGAATCTATAATCTTAAATCCTAAATCCTAAATACGCAATCCTATATCCTAAATCCTAAATCCTAAATCCTAAATCCGCAATCCTAAATCCGCAATCCTAAATCCTAAATCGGCAATCCTATATCCGCAATCCTAAATCTAAATCCTAATTCCAAAATCCTAAATCCTAAATCCGCAATCCTAAATCCTAAATTCTAAATTTGCAATCCTAAATCCTAAATCCGCATTCCGCAATCCAAAATCCTAAATGTTGAAACCAGCAACTGGTCTCTTGAGTTCGGACCCACTGGGGGTGTAGCCGATGCTTATTTCTCCCTCACTAGACTCTCTTGACGGTGGATGCTGGAAACGGAATAGACCTAAGGCTGAAGCGAGGAGGTCCCGCCACACACCCGGAAGATCTTAGAGAGCTTCCCCTCCCAAACCAAAGCTCAACCGGGCACCTTGGAGGGCACTGGCTGCCAACCAAAACTAGCCTAGAGGAGAGGATTCTCTAAGATCGGATCTCCTCCAAGGTGCCCTTAAGGGTCTATTTATAGTTTTCCCAGGCTGGTCTGTAAATAGCCTGAATCCGCCTTTTAATTTTACTAACCGCACCCCAAATTGGTCTGCTAACAGCCTAACTCCGCTGTTCCGAAGGGCTATTTGCAGCCCACCAGGGGTATTATGGTCATTTTCCCCTCACAGCCCTTTGGGCGAATGGTCCGTGAGGGCACCATTCGCTGGGCACCCGCCTGGCTGGGCGAATGCCCACGCTTCTGGGCAAGTGGTCCGTGAGGGCACCACTCGCCTAGCGCCTTCTCTCCTACAGCTTACCCCCACCAACCCGGGGGCATTTTTACCTTCCTTAGCCTGGGCGAGTGACCCGGCGAATGATCCGGACGACCCAGGTTTCGCCAGCTGGCTGGGGGGCCCACTCGGCGAATACGGGTTGTACACAATCCCCGCTCTTTATGAGCAGTTCCTACGGTCGTAAAGAACAGTCCAACCCTGTATTCGGTGAGTGCTTGCTGACTGGATCCATAAGATTCCGTGGGTCCCACCGCCACCTTATATATACCTCCTCCTGTCAAATTTTTGCTGGACCACTTTCATACCTTGGCTCGGAGTTTCTCTACTTCCTAATGTCTTTCCACAAACCTTCTGCGAAACCCCTCTCGCGAGAGATGATCGACCGCCTGGCTGCGGCTCAAGCTGCAACGGCCCCCAGGGCATCCAAATTTGCTCCCTGGCTGATGTCTAAACGGGATCCGTGCGCCCCCTATGTCTCGCGTCGAGCCAAGACGATTCGGCTGAATCGTCAGAGAGGCGAGACTGCCTCAGAGTCTCCGGCGGATACTCCACCGGCGAACACGCTGGCGGATGCCCATCCGGACCCCGCGGTGCTGGTATGAGGATTCTTCCTGTCTCCATTTAGTTCCTGTCCCTTACCCTGTGCTTATTCCGACCATTCGCAGGGGGCTTTGGTACCTGAGGACGGCCATGGGGCCGTTTTGAGCAGTGCGTTGGTGCCACCTCCCGGGGACGAGGTACCTCCTCCCGATCTGGATCTTGCTCCTCCGCCTCCTCCGGGGGAGACTGTACCCCAACCCCGTGAGTTGTGAACCTTCTCGCTTTTTCCTTTTATGTTGTCGGCTACTAATCATTACCTTTTCGCAGCCCTCAACCCTGACGTCCCGCTGCGGGACTCCATTCCTCCCAGTCCCCCTGCTCAGGTGAACCCCGCTGTCACCGCGAATGAACGGAGGGTCTCCCCTGAGCGAGAGCTGGATCAGCCTCTCCGTGCTGATGACCGTGCGGATGCTCCGACTCCTTCTTCACAGCCTTACCGCCCAGGAAAGGGAAAGGTCTTACCTCCCGCCTGGCTGTTTGGGACGCACCCCCATTCGTCTCGTCCTTCGGGTCACCCGGACCCCACCCCAGGTCAGTTCACTCACCCGCCTCTATTGTACTCGCATACTTTATCACCACTAACCTAGTTGTGATTCCGCAGGCTATCGAGAAGCCTCCCCCCTTCGACTCCTACTACGAGGGGGGAGAGGGAATGCTCTCGCCTCTCCCTTCCCCTGGGGATCTTGCTGACTTCCTGGGTGATTCCTCGGATCACGCGACCCTGAAGGATCGGATCTCGGAGGTCCTGGGGAAGCTCATCCACATCCAGCGAAACTTGGCCAGCCAGGTGGACGACGTGCGGCTGAGAGTCACTCGCATCTTCTCGCGGAGGTGGAGCGGCTAGGGGGTGAGGGAGGGGAGTTGTCTCCCGGAACACACGCCGCGCGAGCCCAGGACCAACTCCAACTGGCTTCCCATGAGATCACCAATATACTCGCTTATTACCGCCCGCGAATGCCCATGGAATCTGGGTCGCGAAAGCGAGGTCGGTGGATCTGGGAGGAGACCTGACCTACCCAACGTCCACCCCTCTTATTGTTTTCTTTTCTTACTTTATGCTGCGAATGTTGAACGTTATTTTTCTGTAATAATTTCTCTATGCTTTGCGAATGCTTCTTTACTCGTTTTTCGTATCTCATAGCTTTGCTTGGGTATTGCCGAGTGATAACTTATAGCCGGATGCTCTTCCAACCTCGTTGCGTAGCCGCGGAATGAATAGACATAGGGCATTTGCCATTAATGGGCGAGAGGGACCGGCTCGGGCTTCGAGGTGTCGGGAGGGCGCGATGGCTATCCGCACACCCGAGGTCTCGAAAGTCCAAACGCCGTTTAGTCCCTCTATAAATAGGTCTTTCAACCACCGTATTAAATACCTAACCATCCGCTCTCTTTCCTTGCGCTAGCACTCGTGCTTCTTCCTTATCTGTTGCTCCTCTTTCCTTCTTTACTCGCAAAAATGGGTGGCGATGCGGAAGGCAGGGCCAAGTGCGCCAGCGCATTCGCCAACCACGTCTTTGATTCCTGCGACCTCTCTGAGGAGGCCTACCTGACTGCCGTCGCTGACTACGTCCAGCCGGGTTTCGAGGCGCGAAAGCCCAGGCCGGATGAGCGCCTGAATTCCATCTCGCCTTGTGCTCTCGCGATCCCGCTAGAGCACTTCGAGGTGGGGTTTCGCCTCCCGATCTGGCCGGAACTCCGCCAGACCTTCAGGTACTACGGGGTCGTGCCTGGCCAGCTCAACCCCAACTCCATCGCTATGTTGGTGGGGTACGCGAGCTACCTGCGAGAGGAGGGAATTGAGTTCTCGCTGCCCGTCTTCCGCAAGCTCTATACCTTCCGTTGCACCCATGGTATCTCGTTCTTCTCGGGACTGAGCCCCCTAAAGCACTACGGGCTCCCGAACAAGAACCATGACTGGGTTCGCCGCTTTATTTTTGTAAGCGGGAACCTGGGGAACACTCTCCTCGCGCCGGTGCAGGAGGAGGAGTCAACCTTCCGCCCCCCGACCCTAGGGGGGCACGAGGCCAAACTTCACCAATACATCCTGGAGCACGGGATGGATCTCGTCCATCTCCGGCGAAACGTCAACTCGCTTCCACCCATTCCGCAGGGCGAGGGTAAGTGTTCGAGACTTCATTCGCTTTCGCTTTGTGATTTTTACATCGTTCGCTAGGACCATTGGTTATATTATGCAGGTGTGCGCCACTTCCCCCTTCATCCGCCGCGTCCCTCCGGGTCTACCCTCTCTCTCGCACAGGCCGCCGCGGATGCCTGTCGGGAGGAACCTTCTTCCTCCAAGCCTGGCGAAAAGAAGCGCAAGCCAGCGGTGCTGACCTCTTCCTCTTCCAAGAAGCCCAAGAACCCCCCCTCCGCCAAGGGTAAGGGGGTCCCGGACGAGACCCTCGGGGCGGATGTTCAGATCCAAGCCCTGGGGACGAGTGCGCCAGGAGAGACCACCCCTCGCGCGGGACTGTCGTTGCCGCCGCCCCCACTTCCCAGGGACCATCGCAACTTCCCCAGCGGCGAGAAGTACAGGGACCCCTCGGGGGCTCCCCTGGTGAAGTGGGACAGGAATGCTAACCGGGTCTCGCTCTCCACCCTCCATCCGTCGTGGATAGAGAGCGATCTCGCCAGCGGTGAGGCTTACGCCATCGCGTATGCCCTCTACGGCCGAGAAGACGCCGAAGTCTATGATGCCGAGACGACCCAGGTTCCCGCTCATGAGAGTGCCAGGGCCATGCTGCGGGCGCTCGAGCTCGCGCACATGTCTTCGCGCCGGAGCATCAAACTGGCGCGGGACTTGGCGGCGGTTGAGGAGTCCCGGTCCGTTGCTTCTACTGAGGCGATGGAGCTTAGGACTAAGCTGGCGGCTGCGGAGACTCTTCTCGCCAACCGCCCTGTCGCAGAGGTATGTTTTCTCCTTTCCCGCGAGTGACTTGTTGCCGATTGACAACTTTATTCTTACTACCCTTGTTATTAATTTCAGGATACCACGGTTGCCGAGATGCTCCGCGCTCGGGTGGCCGGCCTTGAGGATGAAATCCGTCTGGCCAAAGCCGAAGTCCAGCGATTGCGAGAGGCTGGTGCGTCAGCACTCGTCCCGGGGAGCGGGGGCCATTTTTATCCCCATCACGAGTTGGAGCAGCTGATGCAAGAGAACGCGCAGAATGCTGTCAAGCATGCGCTGCAGGTGCTGCGGCGAGCGGGATACCTGAAGGCGGAAGTCGAACGCCTTTCCGCTCGCCAAGTCGTCCCCGAGCTTTACATTCCAATCCCCTTTCCTGAGGACGACCACGTCGAGCCGCGAGAGGACGCCCTCATCCCAGACTCTGGCGAGAGCGACGGATCTTCAAGCGAGAAATCTGCTGATCCTTGAGAAGGGCCTCTTGTATTTTCTCTTTTTGCATTTATCATTTTGACTGTAATCTTGAACGGGCGAGTGCCTTTAAAAGATGTATATATTGACTACAATTTGTGTCATTCTAAGTTTTCCTCTCATTCGCCGCTATACCTCGTTAGGCTCATTAGGACGTTGATTCTTCTTATTCGCCGTCGCACCTCGTTAGGCTCAATAGGACGTTAGGTCGTGATGCGACTGTCGTGGCCACCCCGCGAATGCTCGAAGATGACTCAGGTCGGTCGTTCCCCTTCGATCTCTCGCTACCAAGTGAACCTTACCATTCGCGTATCACGGGGTTTCGATTAAGTAGTCAAGAGAGTGGGGTGTGATCCTCTCTCCGGCGCGTGGTCTATGCGAATGCTCTTGAGATCATCTCTTGAGAACTTAGAACCTGCCACCGAGTGAGCCTTCGGACCTGCCAACTAGATGAGAGCCTGGACAGCGGGTCTGCTCGGGGCCAACCTCTAGAACATCGAACCTGCCACTGAGTGAGCCTTCAGACCTGCCAGCTAGATGAGAGCCTGGACAGCGGGTCTGCTCGGGGCCAACCTCTTGAACATAGAACCTGCCACCGAGTGAGCCTTCGGACCTGCCAGCTAGATGAGAGCCTGGACAGCGGGTCTGCTCGGGGCCAACCTCTTGAACATAGAACCTGCCACCGAGTGAGCCTTCGGACCTGCCAGCTAGATGAGAGCCTGGACAGCGGGTCTGCTCGGGGCCAACCTCTGGAACATAGAACCTGCCACCGAGTGAGCCTTCGGACCTGCCAGCTAGATGAGAGCCTGGACAGCGGGTCTGCTCGGGGCCAACCTCTGGAACATAGAACCTGCCACCGAGTGAGCCTTCGGACCTGCCAGCTAGATGAGAGCCTGGACAGCGGGTCTGCTCGGGGCCAACCTCTAGAACATAGAACCTGCCACTGAGTGAGCCTTCGGACCTGCCAGCTAGATGAGAGCCTGGACAGCGGGTCTGCTCGGGGCCAACCTCTGGAACATAGAACCTGCCACCGAGTGAGCCTTCGGACCTGCCAGCTAGATGAGAGCCTGGACAGCGGGTCTGCTCGGGGCCAACCTCTGGAACATAGAACCTGCCACCGAGTGAGCCTTCGGACCTGCCAGCTAGATGAGAGCCTGGACAGCGGGTCTGCTCGGGGCCAACCTCTGGAACATAGAACCTGCCACCGAGTGAGCCTTCGGACCTGCCAGCTAGATGAGAGCCTGGACAGCGGGTCTGCTCGGGGCCAACCTCTTGAACATAGAACCTGCCACCAAGTGAGCCTTCGGACCTGCTAGCTAGATGAGAGCCTGGACAGCGGGTCTGCTCGGGGCCGACCTCTGGAACATAGAACCTGCCACCGAGTGAGCCTTCGGACCTGCCAGCTAGATGAGAGCCTGGACAGCGGGTCTGCTCGGGGCCAACCTCTTGAACGTCCAGGGTCTCTCCTGCGAGCTGTAGCATCATTTTCATACATATAGTTTAAACAAAATGTTTTCATTCAAAAAACCATCATTATTACATGGTACTAAGGATAAAAACGTTTAAGGTCGTCGCCGCTCCATGTGTGGCTGAGGGTTGGCCCTCCACATTTTGAAGGCGATACCCCCCGGACTTTAGTGCCTCTTCCACGACATAGGGGCCTTCCCAGTTTGGGTTAAGTTTTCCCACCGCGGTGGACCTCCCAGCCGCGTCGACCTTCTTGAGTACCAGATCTCCCTTCTCGAACTGCTTGATCCTGACGTGCCTGTCGAAATACTTGGCCATCCGCCGCTTGACCTCTTCTTGATGGATGGCTGCTCGATCCCGAGCTTCTTCGATGAGGTCGAGGGAGAGCCGCAACTCCTCCTCGTTCTCGGCTCTCCAATCTTCCTCACCATTTGTGGCGACCTTCACCCGTGGTGTCATAACCTCGAACTCTATGGGGATGACGACCTCGCAACCGTGAGAGAGCTTGAAAGGGGTTTCTCTCGTGGCGGTGTTGGGGGTGGTTCTTAAAGCCCAAAGGACCGAGGGGAGTTGCTCCACCCAATTGCCCTTGAGATTTTCCACCTTCTTTTTGAGCAAGTTCACGATGACCTTATTCGCCGCCTCCACCTGCCCGTTGCTCCTGGGATGGTGAACGGACGCAAACCTAAGGTCTATCCCCAACTGGCCACAGAAGCCGATGAATTCCTCGCTTGCGAATTGCGGCCCATTATCCGTGACTATGGCCTGCGGAAGCCCATGTCGACAAATGATCTCCCCCCATACGAAGTTGCGGATTACCTGGGAGGTGACCTTAGCCAACGCCTTGACCTCCAACCACTTTGTGAAGTAGTCAATCATGACTAGGAGAAATCTTCTCTGTCCACTAGCCTGGGGGAAGGGTCCTACCAGATCCATTCCCCATATGGCGAATGGCCAGGGCGCCGTGATACTCTTTAGCCTCTGAGCTGGCATGAGCTGAAGCGGGGCGAACATTTGGCACTTCTGGCATCTCTTGGCGAAGGCTGCCGCGTCTTTACTTAGGGTTGGCCAGAAGTATCCCTGCCTTATTATCCTCGCTTCCAGCATCCTGCTCCCCGAGTGGCTGCCGCACTCGCCGGAGTGAACTTCTTCCAAGATCTTTGGGACCTCTTCCTCCGAGATGCATCGGGCCAGGAGGCCTGAGAGGGTCTTCCGATACAAGTCACCCTCCTGGAGCACATAGTAGGCGGACTTATACCGGAAGCGCCTCTGGTCCGGAACTTCTTCCGGAAATTTTCCCGTTGCAAGGAAGGTGACGAAGGGATCCTTCCAGGAGGGCCGCTGTTCGACTTCCATGAGCTCCCCCTCCTCAATCGAAGGACGGAATAGGTCCGTCAGGGTCCCCCCGGCTCGTGGATCAGATTTTGCCAACCGATCTGCCGGGGTGCTCTCCTCTCGAGGGACGTGCCAGATGGAGAAAGTTTTGAACGTCCCCACGAGACCTTTGACTTTTGCTAAGTACCTCATGAGCACAGGTTCCCTTGTTTCGAACTCTCCCATTATCTGAGAAGCTATTATCATGGAGTCAGTGAGGACCTCCACGTCATGGACCCCGAGCTCCCGGGCCAACCGTTGGCCGGCGATTACAGCCTCATACTCCGCCTGGTTGTTGGTGATTGGGAAGTGTATCACTAGCGTCTGCTCTATCTTTGCTCCGTGGGGACTCTCCAGCACCACCCCTCCTCCGAGAGAATTCTTGCCCGAAGCCCCATCCACCAGCAGCTTCCACGGAACGTGACGAGGGGCTCCGTCTTCTTTCATCTCGACCACGAAGTCTGTCATGAAATCAGCCACCACCTGCGCCTTCATAGATAATCGAGGGACAAAGGTGATGTTGAATTCACTTAGCTCTATTGACCATTTTGCGAGTCTTCCTGAGTGTTCCACTCCTTCGAAGATCTGGCGGAGAGGATGATTCGTCACTACTTGGATCGAATGGGCCTGGAAGTATGGCCTGAGCTTCCTTGCTGCGATGACCAGGGCAAAGGCCAACTTCTCTAAAATTGGATATCTGAGCTCCGCTTCCCTCAGGACCCTGCTTACGTAGTAGACGGGCAGCTGCTTCTTGCCTTCCTCACGAACCAGGACTGAGCTTACGGCCTCCGCCCCGACCCCGAGATATAGATGTAGATCCTCCCCCTCTTTGGGACTTTGTAGTAGTGGAGCCTTGGTGAGTTGGCTCTTCAAGGCCTGAAAGGCCTCCTCGCATTCTCTTGTCCACTCAAACTTCTGGTTGCCTCGTAGCGCTTTGAAGAAGGGGGAGCATCTTTCCCCGGCCCGGGAGAGAAACCTGTTCAGCCCGGCGAGTCTTCCGGTCAAGCGCTGAACTTCCTTGGCGTTTCGTGGCGACCCCAGCTCCATTATAGCCCTAACCTTATCCGGGTTAGGTTCTACCCCCCAGGGGGTGAGAAGGTGCCCCAGGAACTTCCCTTTGCTGGCCCCGAACACACACTTCAGGGGGTTCAGGCGCATCTTGTACTTGCGTAGGGTGGCGAAGGTCTCCTCGAGGTCCTGCATGTGAGAGCTCACACACTTGCTCTTTATCATAAGGTCATCCACGTAGACCTCCAAGTTCCTTCCCCTCTGCTTCTTAAATACCCGATCCATCATCCTCTGGTAGGTTGCTCCTGCATTTTTCAGCCCGAAGGGCATCATCTTATAGCAGTAGCATCCCTCCCTGGTGATGAATGAGACATCTCTGACGTCTGGGGGGTGCATTCTTATTTGGTGATAACCTGAAAAAGCATCCAAAAAACTCATCACAGAAAAACCGACGGCTGAGTCAACCAGCGCGTCGATCCGAGGCAAGGGATAACAATCCTTAGGGCAGGCCTTATTTAACAATGAAAAGTCCACACACATACGCCAGCGGCCATCGGCCTTTTTTACCATTACGACATTGGAGACCCAGCCTGGATACTGGATCTCCGTTACAAAACCTACTTCGAGGAGTTTCGCCACCTCCTCGCGGATCGGTCCTTCGAGCTTGTCAGCTATAGTCCTTCTCTTATGTCGGATGGGGCGGGCTTCTGGATCGAGATTGAGAGATGGCAAGCCACGTCCGCCTCGATGCCTGGCATGTCCGCTGCGCTCCATGCGAAGATGTCCACGTTCTTCTGGATGCACTCCAGCATCCTTCTCTGGTCTTCCAGGCCGAGGCCCCCGCTGATCCGCACCTTCTCCACCCTTCCTGCCTGGGTGGTAACCTCCATCTCTATCACCTCTTCTGCCGCCTCGAGCCGGGTTGGCTCTTTCCACTGGCCTTTTGCTTCTCGCCTCTCTTCCCGGGACTTTTCCTCTGCAGCTCCTTCCGCCTCCTCCGGCTCGACCTCCTGCTCCTCATGAGCGACCTCCAACAACTCGACCTCCTGCTCCTCACGAGCGACCTCCATAAACTCGACCTCTCGGGCATCGCCCTCTCCTCCTACTTCTCTCTTCTCCACCTCTTCTCCTGGCCCCTCCGACCTCGCCATCTCTTCATCCATCTTCTCGGCACCCGCCATCCATGAAATGGTGTTGACGGCAGTCACGTAGCACTGCCTCGCCACCTTAGCATCTCCTCGGACGCGGATCTGGACTCCTCCACTATGGAGCTTTAAGCACTGATGGTACGATGAGGGCACGCACCGGAAGGCGCTGATGAGGGGTCGTCCGAAGATGGCGTTATAGCTGCTCGGAGCGTCCACAATGACGAACCGGCAGTTTCTTGGGACTCCTCCTAGCGTCACCTGGAGACCTACGCCTCCCTCGACCTCCTTCCGCTCCCCCGAGAAACCAAACAGTGGTCCGTCGGAGGCCTGCACCCTCTTCTTCTCTACTTCCATCGCGTCGAAAGCTTTTTTGAAGATCACATTCACCGAGCTCCCGTTGTCCACCAGGATCCGGGAGACCGTGAAGTTTTCTATCGCCGTCTGGATCACCAGGGCGTCGCAGAATGGGTCTTCATAATCTGGCATATCTTCTGAGGAGAAGGTGAGCTTCTCAGAGGGGGGTGGGGTCTGGGAAGTCGACGCGACGTCCCTTCGGAACATGGCCTGGAAGCTTCTCTTGCGAGAGGCCTCTATCCCAACCCCACCGTGAATCACCCCGATTCCCCCCTGGTTCCTGTATCTGCCATATCCTCACACCGGTCCTCTTCTGCCTCTGGGAGCACTTCCTCAATTCTGGCCTGCTGCCGCCGTGGCTGTCCTCTTTCCCTCATCTCCAAGAACTCCGGGCAGGGGGCGATCGCGTGACCTTCTTCCTGATGAAAGTCACAGTAAGGCAACGCCACCCTGTCCTCTCTTCCCGCTCTTCCTCTTCCTCCTCTTGCTCCTCTACCTCTTCTCCCTCGGCCTACCGCCATGGCTTGCTCCCTCGGGGGGTGAGGGGGTCTGGGACCCTGCCTCCACCCCTGATTCACTCCTCCTGCCTCCCTTCCTTGGTACCTTTCATCCTGACCTCGCGCTGGTCCTTCCTGGTTCCTCCAGCCCAACCTGTTGTTGGGTTCTTGGTTCCTCCAAACCCGAGGTGGTCTTTCGAACCCCTGGCCCCTGGGCTCCTCTCGCCTTCTTCCCTCTGGCTGCCTCGCCTCGGGCTCGCTCATCTTTGCCAACCTTTTGTAGAATTCGGGGTTGGCTGCCTCCCCTTCAATCTCCTCCGCGGCTCTCTCCATCAACTCCTCGAAGGATAAAGGAGGTCTTCTCTTCAGGTCCATCTTGAAGAACCCCTCTCGCAGCCCTACGATGAATGCCATCTGGAGGGCGAATCCCGGCACCTCCTGCACTAGGTGTATCTCCTCCTGGAACCTGTCCACGTACTTGGCCAGGGATTCCCCCTCCCTCTGTCTGATCTTGAAGAGAGCCTCCGCATCCTTCTTCCTCTTTTTTGACGTCGAGAAACGCAGTCGGAAGCTTCGGCACAGATCATCGAACGCGTAGATGGAACCTGTGGGAAGTTGGTGGAACCAGTCCCTTGCTTTCTCCTTCAGGGTGGTCGCGAAGAGTCGGCATTGGAAAGAATCCGACATGGGAAGGATTGAAGTCATGTCCTCGAACCACTGCAGGTGCACAACTGGATCCTACTTGCCGGTGTAGTAGGACATCTCCGGCCCACGAAACCCTTCTGGCACTGGGGCCGAGAGGATCATCTCGCAAAAGGGGCTCCCTTCCCCTGTTCGGTGAGTGGTCCTCTCGCGCGGGACCAACTCACACACCTCAGCACTCGCCGGACTGCTGAACAGCTGCCGTCCGGGAAGATCTCGCGCACTTCCTTCTGCTGGCACCTCCTTCCCCGGCCGCTGCCCCGGTGCGTTCTCGCCGATCTGCAAAGGCGGGACCACTGGGACCGCCGGGGTCTCGCACTCGCTCCTTGCCGCGAGAACTGTCTGCAGGACCTCTCGCTTGAACTTCTCAAACATCTCCAGCCACTCCCCTACCGCTGGTGGTTGCGAGTGACCTGAGTCAGAACCATTTCCTCCATCTCCCGTCATCGAAACTAGCTTGGGATTTTCTTTCACCGGCTACGGTCCACGCTCACCGCACCAAAAATGTTGAAACCAGCAACTGGTCTCTTGAGTTCGGACCCACTGGGGGTGTAGCCGATGCTTATTTCTCCCTCACTAGACTCTCTTGACGGTGGATGCTGGAAACGGAATAGACCCAAGGCTGAAGCGAGGAGGTCCCGCCACACACCCGGAAGATCTTAGAGAGCTTCCCCTCCCAAACCAAAGCTCAACCGGGCACCTTGGAGGGCACTGGCTGCCAACCAAAACTAGCCTAGAGGAGAGGATTCTCTAAGATCGGATCTCCTCCAAGGTGCCCTTAAGGGTCTATTTATAGTTTTCCTAGGCTGGTCTGTAAATAGCCTGAATCCGCCTTTTAATTTTACTAACCGCACCCCAAATTGGTCTGCTAACAACCTATCTCCGCTGTTCCGAAGGCCTATTTGCAGCCCACTAGGGGTATTATGGTCATTTTCCCCTCACAGCCCTTTGGGCGAATGGTCCGTGAGGGCACCATTCGCTGGGCACCCGCCTGGCTGGGCGAATGCCCACGCTTCTGGGCGAGTGGTCCGTGAGGGCACCACTCGCCTAGCGCCTTCTCTCCTACAGCTTACCCCCACCAACCCGGGGGCATTTTTACCTTCCTTAGCCTGGGCGAGTGACCCGGCGATTGATCCGGACGACCCAGGTTTCGCCAGCTGGCTGGGGGGGCCCACTCGGCAAATACGGGTTGTACACTAAATCCAGAATTCGTAATCATAATTCCTAAATTCGCAAACCTAAATCCGCAATCTGCAATCCTAAATCCACAATTAGAAATTCTGAATTCCCTAAATCCTAAATCTGCAATCCTAAATCATAAATCCAAAATTCACAATCGTAAATATTAATTCTAAGTCCCAAATCAGCAATCCTAAATCCTAAATCCGTATTCCGAAATCCCAAATCTTAAATCAGAAATCCTAAATCCGCACTCCTAAATCTGCAATCCTAAATCCGCAATTCTAAATCCGCAATCCTAAATCCTAAATCCGCAATCCTAAATCCGTAATCCTAAATCCTAGATCTGCAATCATTAATCTTAAATCCGCAATCCTAAATCCGCAATCCTAATTCCGCAATCCTAAATCATAAATCCAAAATCCACAATCCACAATCCACAATCCTAATTCCTAAATTCGCAATCCTAAATCCTAAATCTTATATTTTAAATCCCCAATCCTAAATCCGCAATCCTAATTCCCCTAAATCCTAAATCTGTAATCCTAAATCCTAAATCCGCAATCCTAAATCCGCAATCTTAAATCCGTAATCCTAAATCCTTAATCCTTAATCCTAAATTCGTAATCCTGTATCCGTAATCGTAAATCCGCAATCCTAAATCGTAAATCCGCAATTCTAAATCCTAAATCCACAATCCTAATCTTAAATCCTAAATCTGCAATCCTTAATCTGCAATCATAAATCCTAAATCCGCAATCCTAAATCCGCAATCCAACTCCACAATTCTAATTCCTAAATCCGAAATCCGCAGTCCTAAATCCTAAATCATATATCCTAAATCCTAAATCCGCAATCCTAAATCCTAATATCGTAATCCTCTATCCTAAATCCTATATCCGCAATCCGCAATCCGCAATCCTAAATCCTAAATCCGCAATTCTAAATCCTAAATCCTCAATTCGCAATCCTAAATCTTAAATCCTTAATCCACAATCCTAAATCCGTAATCCTAAATCCTAAATCCTGTATCCGTAATCCGCAATCCTAAATACTAAATCCAAAATCCTAATCCCTAAATCTTAAATCTTAAATCCTAAATCTGCAATCCTAAATCCTAATTCCATAATCCGCATTCCTAATTCCTAATTCCGCATTCCTAAATCATAAATCCAAAATCCGCATTTCTAAATACTAAATCCTAAATCCGTAATCCTAAATCCTAAATCCGCATTCCCAAATCCCAAATCTTAAATCCTAAATCTACAATCCTAAATCCTAAATTCGCAATCCTAAATCCTAAATCCGAAATCTGCAATCATTTATCCTAAATCCGCAATCCTAAATC
Organism: Dactylorhiza incarnata; assembly: GCA_033032865.1. NCBI lineage: Eukaryota > Viridiplantae > Streptophyta > Magnoliopsida > Asparagales > Orchidaceae > Dactylorhiza > Dactylorhiza incarnata. Next base: position 12,422 of record JAWHQI010001051.1, on the reverse strand, counting down.
CTAAATCCACAATCCGCAATCCTAAATCCGCAATCCTAAATAATAAATCCCCATAAATCCTAAATCTGCAATCATAAATCCTAAATCCGCAATCCTAAATCCTAAATTTTAAATCAGTAATCCTAAACCCTTAATCCTAAATCCTAAATCCGTAATCCTAAATCATAAATTCTAAATCTGCAATCCTAAATCCTAAATCCTAACTAAGCAACCCTAAATCATAAATCATAGATCCTAAATCCTCATTCCTAAATCCTATATCTGCAATTCTAAATCCTAAATCCACAATCCTAATCCTAAATCCACAATCCTAAATCCGCAATCCTAAATGTGCAATCCTAAATTTTTAATCCACAATTCTAAATCCACAATCCACAATCCTAAATCCTAAATACGCAATCCTAAATCCTAAATCTTAAATCTTAAATCTTAAATCCGCAATCCTAAATCCTAAATCCGCAATTCTAAATTCTAAATCCTAAATCCTAAATCCTAAATCTTCAATCCTAATCCTAAATTCTAAAACCGCAATCATAAATCCGCACTCCTAAATCATGTATCCACAATCCACAATCCGCAATCCTAAATCCTCAATCCAAAATCAGTAATCCTAAATCCTAAAGTCTCAATCCGCAATCCTAAATCCACAATCCTAAATCTTAAATATGTAATCCTAAATCTTAAAACCACAATACTAAGTCCTAAATCCATAATCCTAAATCATAAATCATAAAACCTAAATCCACAATCCTAAATACACAATCTTAAACCAGAATCCTAAATCCGCAATCGTAAGTCCTAAATTCACAATCCTAAATTTGTAATACGCAATCCTAAATTCTAATTCCTAAATTGTAAATCCTAAATCCACATTCCTTAATTCTAAATCTGCAATCCTAAATCCTAAATCCGCAATCCTAAATCCTAAATCCGCAATTCTAAATCCTAAATCCTAAATCCACAATCCTAATCCTAAATTCTAAATCCTAAATCCTAAATTCGCAATCCTAAATCTGCAATCCTAAATCCTGTATCCACAATCCTAAATCCCAAATCCGCAATCCTAAATTCTTACTCCAAAATCAGCAATCCTAAATCCTAAAGTCGCAATCGGCAATCTTAAATCCTAAATTCGAAGTCCTAAATTCGTAATCCTAAATCCATAATCCAAATGTCCTAAATCCGTAATCCTAAATCCTAAATCCTAAATCCACAATCCGCAATCCTAAATCCTAAATTCTAAATCCGCAATTTGTAATCCTAAATCCTAAATCTGTAATATGTAATCCTAAATTCGCAATCTTAAATCATAATCCTAAATCTACAATTGTAAATCCTAAATCCGTAATAAACAATCCTAAATCCTAAATTCGTAATCCTAAATTCTAAATCATTCGCAATCCTAGATCATAAATCCTAAATCCAAATTACGCAATCCTAAATCCTAAATCCTAAATCCTAAATTCTAAATATGCAATCCTAAATCTTAAATCTGCAATCCTAAATCTTAAATCCTAAACCTTAAATCCTAAATCCTAAATCCACAATCATACCTAAATTTGCTATCCTAAATTCTAAATCCACAATCCTAAATTCTAATTCCCAAATTCGCAATCCCAAATTCTAAATGCTAAATCCGCAATCCTAAATCTACAATCCTAAATCCAAAACCCGTGATCCCAAATCCTAAATCCACAATCCTAAATCATAAATCCTTAATCCGCAATCCTAAATCCACAATCCGTACTCCTAAATCCAAAACCCTAAATCCAAAATCCAAAATCCTTAATCCAAAATTCTAAATCCTAAATCCGCAATCCTAAATCCTTAATCCTAAATCCTAAATCCGCAATCCTACCGCAATCGGCAATCCTAAATCATAAATCGTAAATCCGCAATCCTAAATTTTAAATCCACAATCCTTAATCCACAATCCTAAATTAGCAATCCTAAATCCTAAATCCACAATTCACACATCTAAATCCTAAATTCGCAATGCAAAATCCAAAATCCTTAATCTGCAATCCTAAATCCTCAATCCGAAATCCTAAATCTGCAATCATAAATCCGCAATCCGCATTCCTAAATCTTAAATCACAAATCCGCAATCCTAAATCTTAAATCCTAAAACTGCAATCATAAATCCTGAATTCGTAATCCACAATCCACAATCCGCAATCTACAATCCTAAATCCTAAATTCGTAATCCTAAATCCTAAATCCACAATCTTAAATACGCAATCCGCAATCCTAAATCTGTAATCCTAAATCCTATATTCGTAATCCTAAATCCTAAATACTAAATCCTAAATCATAAATCCTAAATCCGCAATCCTAAATCCTAAATTCTAAATCTGCAATCCTAAATCCTAATTCCACAATTCTAAATCCTAAATCCGCATTTCGCAATCCTAAATCCTAAATCCACAATCCGTAATCCTAATTCCTAAATTCGTAAACATAAATCCTAAATCTGTCATCCTAAATCCTAAAGCCGCAATCATAAATACTAAATCCGCAATCCTAAATCCGCAATCCTAAATACATAATCCTAAATCCTAATTACGCAATCCTAAATACTAAATCCGCAATCCTATATCCTAAATCCGCAATGCTAAATCCTAAATCCACAATCCTAAATCTGCAATCATAAATCCGCAATCCTAAATCCTAAATCTGCAATCCTTAATCCTAAATCTGCAATCCACAATCATAAATCATAAATCCTAAATCCACAAACCTAAATCATATATCCTAAATCCATAATCTGCAATCCTAAATCCTATGTCCTAAATCTACAATCTACAATCCTATGTCCTAAATCTACCATCTACAATCCTAAATCCTAAATTTATAATCCTAAATTCAAAATCAACAATCCTAATTCCTAAATCCTAACTCTGCAATCTGCAATCTGCAATCTTAAATCTGCAATCAACAATCCTAAATTATAAATCTGCAATCTTAAATCCTAAATTATAAATCCTATATCTGCAATCCTAAATCTTAAATCCTATATCTACAATCCTAATCCTAAATCCTAAATCTAAATCCACAATCCTAAGTCCTAAATCCACAATTCTAAATTCTAAATTCTAAATCTGCAAACCAAAATCCAAAATCCACTATCCACAATCCACAATCTTAAATTCCAAATCCGCAATCCTAAATCCGCAATCCTAAATCCGTAATCCTAAATCTGCAATCCTAAATCCTAACATGTATCCACAATCCTAAATCTAATCAACAATCCTAAATCCTAATTCCTAAATTCTAAATGCTAAATCCACAATCCTAATTCTTAAATCCTAAATCCGCAATCCTAAATCCACATTGCTAAATCTAAAGTAAGCGTTCCTAAATCCTAAATCATAAAACCTTAATCTGCAATTTTAAACCCTAAATCCACAATCCGCACTCCTAAATCCTATATCCTAAATTCTAAATTCGCAATCCAAAATCTGCAATCCTAAATCCTGTTTCTTAAATCCTAAATCTGCAATTCTAAATCTGCAATCCGCAATCCTAAATCCTAAATCATAAATCTGCAATCCTAAAACCTAAATCCGCAATCCTAAATCCGAAATCCACAATCCTAAATTCGTAATCCACAATCCTAAATCCGCAATCCTAAATCCTAAATCCGGAATCTACAATCTTAAATCCTAAATCTGGAATCTACAATCTTAAATCCTAAATCCTAAATACGCAATCCTATATCCTAAATCCTAAATCCGCAATCCTAAATCCTAAATCCTAAATCCGCAATCCTAAATCCGCAATCCGCAATCCTAAATCGGCAATCCTATATCCGCAATCCTAAATCTAAATCCTAATTCAAAAATCCTAAATCATAAATCCTAAATCCGCAATCCTAAATCCTAAATTCTAAATTTGCAATCCTAAATCCTAAATCCTAAATCCTAAATCCTAAATCCGCATTCCGCAATCCAAAATCCTAAATCCATAATTCGTAATCATAATTCCTAAATTCGCAAACCTAAATCCGCAATCTGCAATCCTAAATCCGCAATATGAAATTCTGAATACCCTAAATCCTAAATCTGCAATCCTAAATCCTAAATCATAAATCCAAAATTCACAATCGTAAATATTAATTCTAAGTCCCAAATCAGCAATCCTAAATCCTAAATCCGTATTCCGAAATCCCAAATCTTAAATCCGAAATCCTAAATCCGCACTCCTAAATCTGCAATCCTAAATCCGCAATTCTAAATCTGCAATCCTAAATCTTAAATCCGCAATCCTAAATCCGCAATCCTAAATCATAAATCCAAAATCCTAAATCCACAATCCACAATCCTAATTCCTAAATTCGCAATCCTAAATCCTAAATCTTATATTTTAAATCCCCAATCCTAAATCTGCAATCCTAAATCCCCTAAATCTTAAATCTTTAATCCTAATCCTAAATCCGCAATCCTAAATCCGCAATCTTAAATCCGCAATCCTAAATCCTTAATCCTTAATCCTAAATCCGTAATCCTGCATCCGTAATCCTAAATCCGCAATCCTAAATCCTAAATCGTAAATCCGCAATTCTAAATCTAAATCCACAATCCTAATCTTAAATCCTAAATCTGCAATCCTTAATCTGCAATCATAAATCCTAAATCCGCAATCCTAAATCCGCAATCCAAATCCACAATTCTAATTCCTAAATCCGAAATCCGCAGTCCTAAATCCTAAATCATATATCCTAAATCCTAAATCCGCAATCTTAAATCTTAATATCGTAATCCTCTATCCTAAATCCTATATCCGCAATCCGCAATCCTAAATCCTAAATCCGCAATTCTAAATCCTAAATCCGCAATTCGCAATCCTAAATCCGTAATCCTAAATCCTAAATCCTAAATCCTATATCCGTAATCTGCAATCCTAAATACTAAATCCAAAATCCTAATCCCTAAATCTTAAATCTTAAATCATAAATCTGCAATCCTAAATCCTAATTCCATAATCCGCATTTCTAATTCCTAATTCGCATTCCTAAATCATAAATCCAAAATCCGCAATTCTAAATACTAAATCCTAAATCCGTAATCCTAAATCCTAAATCCGCATTCCCAAATCCCAAATCTTAAATCCTAAATCTGCAATCCTAAATCCTAAAGTCGCAATCCTAAATCCTAAATCCTAAATCTGCAATCATTAATCCTAAATCCGCAATCCTAAATCCTAAATTCACAATCCGCAATCCTAAATCCGCAATCCTAAATCCGCAATCCTAAATATTAAATCCCCATAAATCCTAAATCTGCAATCATAAATCCTAAATCCGCAATCCTAAATCCTTAATCTTAAATCAGCAATCCTAAACCCTTAATCCTAAATCCTAAATCCGTAATCCTAAATCATAAATTCTAAATCTGCAATCCTAAATCCTAAATCCTAAATAAGCAACCCTAAATCATAAATCATAGATCCTAAATCCTCATTCCTAAATCCTATATCCGCAATTCTAAATCCTAAATCCACAATCCAAATCCTAAATCCACAATCCAAATCCTAAATCCACAATCCTAAATCTGCAATCCTAAATGTGCAATCCTAAATTTTTAATCCAAAATTCTAAATCCACAATCCACAATCCACAATCCATAATCCTAAATCCTAAATACGCAATCCTAAATCCTAAATATTAAATCTTAAATCCGCAATCCGCAATCCTAAATCCGCAATTCTAAATTCTAAATCCTAAATCCTAAATCCTAAATCTACAATCATAATCCTAAATTCTAAATCCGCAATCTTAAATCCGCACTACTAAATCATGTATCCACAATCCACAATCCGAAATCCTCAATCCTCAATCCAAAATCAGTAATCCTAAATCCTAAAGTCTCAATCTGCAATCCTAAATCCACAATCCTAAATCTTAAATCTGTAATCCTAAATCTTAAAACCACAATACTAAGTCCTAAATCCATAATCCTAAATCATAAATCATAAATCCTAAATCCACAATCCTAAATCCACAATCCTAAATACACAATCTTAAATCATAATCCTAAATCCGCAATCGTAAGTCCTAAATTCACAATCCTAAATTCGTAATACGCAATCCTAAATTCTAATTCCTAAATTGTAAATCCTAAATCCACATTCCTCAATTTTAAATCTGTAATCCTAAATCCTAAATCCGCAATCCTAAATCCTAAATCCTAAATCCTAAATTCTAAATCCTAAATCCTAAATCCACAATCCTAATCCTAAATTCTAAATCCTAAATCCTAAATTCGCAATCCTAAATCTGCAATCCTAAATCCTGTATCCACAATCCTAAATCCCAAATTCGCAATCCTAAATCCTTACTCCAAAATCAGCAATCCTAAATCCTAAAGTCGCAATCCGCAATCTTAAATCCTAAATTCGAAGTCCTAAATTCGTAATCTTAAATCCACAATCCTAATGTCCTAAATCCGTAATCCTAAATCCTAAATCCTAAATCCTCCTCTTGCTCCTCTACCTCTTCTCCCTCGGCCTACCGCCATGGCTTGCTCCCTCGGGGGGTGAGGGGGTCTGGGACCCTGCCTCCACCCCTGATTCACTCCTCCTGCCTCCCTTCCTTGGTACCTTTCATCCTGACCTCGCGCTGGTCCTTCCTGGTTCCTCCAGCCCAACCTGTTGTTGGGTTCTTGGTTCCTCCAAACCCGAGGTGGTCTTTCGAACCCCTGGCCCCTGGGCTCCTCTCGCCTTCTTCCCTCTGGCTGCCTCGCCTCGGGCTCGCTCATCTTTGCCAACCTTTTGTAGAATTCGGGGTTGGCTGCCTCCCCTTCAATCTCCTCCGCGGCTCTCTCCATCAACTCCTCGAAGGATAAAGGAGGTCTTCTCTTCAGGTCCATCTTGAAGAACCCCTCTCGCAGCCCTACGATGAATGCCATCTGGAGGGCGAATCCCGGCACCTCCTGCACTAGGTGTATCTCCTCCTGGAACCTGTCCACGTACTTGGCCAGGGATTCCCCCTCCCTCTGTCTGATCTTGAAGAGAGCCTCCGCATCCTTCTTCCTCTTTTTTGACGTCGAGAAACGCAGTCGGAAGCTTCGGCACAGATCATCGAACGCGTAGATGGAACCTGTGGGAAGTTGGTGGAACCAGTCCCTTGCTTTCTCCTTCAGGGTGGTCGCGAAGAGTCGGCATTGGAAAGAATCCGACATGGGAAGGATTGAAGTCATGTCCTCGAACCACTGCAGGTGCACAACTGGATCCTACTTGCCGGTGTAGTAGGACATCTCCGGCCCACGAAACCCTTCTGGCACTAGGGCCGAGAGGATCATCTCGCAAAAGGGGCTCCCTTCCCCTGTTCGGTGAGTGGTCCTCTCGCGCGGGACCAACTCACACACCTCAGCACTCGTCGGACTGCTGAACAGCTGCCGTCCGGGAAGATCTCGCGCACTTCCTTCTGCTGGCACCTCCTTCCCCGGCCGCTGCCCCGGTGCGTTCTCGCCGATCTGCAAAGGCGGGACCACTGGGACCGCCGGGGTCTCGCACTCGCTCCTTGCCGCGAGAACTGTCTGCAGGACCTCTCGCTTGAACTTCTCAAACATCTCCAGCCACTCCCCTACCGCTGGTGGTTGCGAGTGACCTGAGTCAGAACCATTTCCTCCATCTCCCGTCATCGAAACTAGCTTGGGATTTTCTTTCACCGGCTACGGTCCACGCTCACCGCACCAAAAATGTTGAAACCAGCAACTGGTCTCTTGAGTTCGGACCCACTGGGGGTGTAGCCGATGCTTATTTCTCCCTCACTAGACTCTCTTGACGGTGGATGCTGGAAACGGAATAGACCCAAGGCTGAAGCGAGGAGGTCCCGCCACACACCCGGAAGATCTTAGAGAGCTTCCCCTCCCAAACCAAAGCTCAACCGGGCACCTTGGAGGGCACTGGCTGTCAACCAAAACTAGCCTAGAGGAGAGGATTCTCTAAGATCGGATCTCCTCCAAGGTGCCCTTAAGGGTCTATTTATAGTTTTCCTAGGCTGGTCTGTAAATAGCCTGAATCCGCCTTTTAATTTTACTAACCGCACCCCAAATTGGTCTGCTAACAACCTATCTCCGCTGTTCCGAAGGCCTATTTGCAGCCCACTAGGGGTATTATGGTCATTTTCCCCTCACAGCCCTTTGGGCGAATGGTCCGTGAGGGCACCATTCGCTGGGAACCCGCCTGGCTGGGCGAATGCCCACGCTTCTGGGCGAGTGGTCCGTGAGGGCACCACTCGCCTAGCGCCTTCTCTCCTACAGCTTACCCCCACCAACCCGGGGGCATTTTTACCTTCCTTAGCCTGGGCGAGTGACCCGGCGATTGATCCGGACGACCCAGGTTTCGCCAGCTGGCTGGGGGGGCCCACTCTGCAAATACGGGTTGTACACTAAATCCAGAATTCGTAATCATAATTCCTAAATTCGCAAACCTAAATCCGCAATCTGCAATCCTAAATCCACAATTAGAAATTCTGAATTCCCTAAATCCTAAATCTGCAATCCTAAATCATAAATCCAAAATTCACAATCGTAAATATTAATTCTAAGTCCCAAATCAGCAATCCTAAATCCTAAATCCGTATTCCGAAATCCCAAATCTTAAATCAGAAATCCTAAATCCGCACTCCTAAATCTGCAATCCTAAATCCGCAATTCTAAATCCGCAATCCTAAATCCTAAATCCGCAATCCTAAATCCGTAATCCTAAATCCTAGATCTGCAATCATTAATCTTAAATCCGCAATCCTAAATCCGCAATCCTAATTCCGCAATCCTAAATCATAAATCCAAAATCCACAATCCACAATCCTAATTCCTAAATTCGCAATCCTAAATCCTAAATCTTATATTTTAAATCCCCAATCCTAAATCCGCAATCCTAATTCCCCTAAATCCTAAATCTGTAATCCTAAATCCTAAATCCGCAATCCTAAATCCGCAATCTTAAATCCGTAATCCTAAATCCTTAATCCTTAATCCTAAATTCGTAATCCTGTATCCGTAATCGTAAATCCGCAATCCTAAATCGTAAATCCGCAATTCTAAATCCTAAATCCACAATCCTAATCTTAAATCCTAAATCTGCAATCCTTAATCTGCAATCATAAATCCTAAATCCGCAATCCTAAATCCGCAATCCAACTCCACAATTCTAATTCCTAAATCCGAAATCCGCAGTCCTAAATCCTAAATCATATATCCTAAATCCTAAATCCGCAATCCTAAATCCTAATATCGTAATCCTCTATCCTAAATCCTATATCCGCAATCCGCAATCCGCAATCCTAAATCCTAAATCCGCAATTCTAAATCCTAAATCCTCAATTCGCAATCCTAAATCTTAAATCCTTAATCCACAATCCTAAATCCGTAATCCTAAATCCTAAATCCTGTATCCGTAATCCGCAATCCTAAATACTAAATCCAAAATCCTAATCCCTAAATCTTAAATCTTAAATCCTAAATCTGCAATCCTAAATCCTAATTCCATAATCCGCATTCCTAATTCCTAATTCCGCATTCCTAAATCATAAATCCAAAATCCGCATTTCTAAATACTAAATCCTAAATCCGTAATCCTAAATCCTAAATCCGCATTCCCAAATCCCAAATCTTAAATCCTAAATCTACAATCCTAAATCCTAAATTCGCAATCCTAAATCCTAAATCCGAAATCTGCAATCATTTATCCTAAATCCGCAATCCTAAATCCTAAATCCTAAATCCACAATCCTAAATCCGCAATCCTAAATAATAAATCCCCATAAATCCTAAATCTGCAATCATAAATCCTAAATCCGCAATCCTAAATCCTAAATTTTAAATCAGTAATCCTAAACCCTTAATCCTAAATCCTAAATCCGTAATCCTAAATCATAAATTCTAAATCTGCAATCCTAAATCCTAAATCCTAACTAAGCAACCCTAAATCATAAATCATAGATCCTAAATCCTCATTCCTAAATCCTATATCTGCAATTCTAAATCCTAAATCCACAATCCTAATCCTAAATCCACAATCCTAAATCCGCAATCCTAAATGTGCAATCCTAAATTTTTAATCCACAATTCTAAATCCACAATCCACAATCCTAAATCCTAAATACGCAATCCTAAATCCTAAATCTTAAATCTTAAATCTTAAATCCGCAATCATAAATCCTAAATCCGCAATTCTAAATTCTAAATCCTAAATCCTAAATCCTAAATCTTCAATCCTAATCCTAAATTCTAAAACCGCAATCATAAATCCGCACTCCTAAATCATGTATCCACAATCCACAATCCGCAATCCTAAATCCTCAATCCAAAATCAGTAATCCTAAATCCTAAAGTCTCAATCCGCAATCCTAAATCCACAATCCTAAATCTTAAATATGTAATCCTAAATCTTAAAACCACAATACTAAGTCCTAAATCCATAATCCTAAATCATAAATCATAAAACCTAAATCCACAATCCTAAATACACAATCTTAAACCAGAATCCTAAATCCGCAATCGTAAGTCCTAAATTCACAATCCTAAATTTGTAATACGCAATCCTAAATTCTAATTCCTAAATTGTAAATCCTAAATCCACATTCCTTAATTCTAAATCTGCAATCCTAAATCCTAAATCCGCAATCCTAAATCCTAAATCCGCAATTCTAAATCCTAAATCCTAAATCCACAATCCTAATCCTAAATTCTAAATCCTAAATCCTAAATTCGCAATCCTAAATCTGCAATCCTAAATCCTGTATCCACAATCCTAAATCCCAAATCCGCAATCCTAAATTCTTACTCCAAAATCAGCAATCCTAAATCCTAAAGTCGCAATCGGCAATCTTAAATCCTAAATTCGAAGTCCTAAATTCGTAATCCTAAATCCATAATCCAAATGTCCTAAATCCGTAATCCTAAATCCTAAATCCTAAATCCACAATCCGCAATCCTAAATCCTAAATTCTAAATCCGCAATTTGTAATCCTAAATCCTAAATCTGTAATATGTAATCCTAAATTCGCAATCTTAAATCATAATCCTAAATCTACAATTGTAAATCCTAAATCCGTAATAAACAATCCTAAATCCTAAATTCGTAATCCTAAATTCTAAATCATTCGCAATCCTAGATCATAAATCCTAAATCCAAATTACGCAATCCTAAATCCTAAATCCTAAATTCTAAATATGCAATCCTAAATCTTAAATCTGCAATCCTAAATCTTAAATCCTAAACCTTAAATCCTAAATCCTAAATCCACAATCATACCTAAATTTGCTATCCTAAATTCTAAATCCACAATCCTAAATTCTAATTCCAAATTCGCAATCCCAAATTCTAAATGCTAAATCCGCAATCCTAAATCTACAATCCTAAATCCAAAACCCGTGATCCCAAATCCTAAATCCACAATCCTAAATCATAAATCCTTAATCCGCAATCCTAAATCCACAATCCGTACTCCTAAATCCAAAACCCTAAATCCAAAATCCAAAATCCTTAATCCAAAATTCTAAATCCTAAATCCGCAATCCTAAATCCTTAATCCTAAATCCTAAATCCGCAATCCTACCGCAATCGACAATCCTAAATCATAAATCGTAAATCCGCAATCCTAAATTTTAAATCCACAATCCTTAATCCACAATCCTAAATTAGCAATCCTAAATCCTAAATCCACAATTCACACATCTAAATCCTAAATTCGCAATGCAAAATCCAAAATCCTTAATCTGCAATCCTAAATCCTCAATCCGAAATCCTAAATCTGCAATCATAAATCCGCAATCCGCATTCCTAAATCTTAAATCACAAATCCGCAATCCTAAATCTTAAATCCTAAAACTGCAATCATAAATCCTGAATTCGTAATCCACAATCCACAATCCGCAATCTACAATCCTAAATCCTAAATTCGTAATCCTAAATCCTAAATCCACAATCTTAAATACGCAATCCGCAATCCTAAATCTGTAATCCTAAATCCTATATTCGTAATCCTAAATCCTAAATACTAAATCCTAAATCATAAATCCTAAATCCGCAATCCTAAATCCTAAATTCTAAATCTGCAATCCTAAATCCTAATTCCACAATTCTAAATCCTAAATCCGCATTTCGCAATCCTAAATCCTAAATCCACAATCCGTAATCCTAATTCCTAAATTCGTAAACATAAATCCTAAATCTGTCATCCTAAATCCTAAAGCCGCAATCATAAATACTAAATCCGCAATCCTAAATCCGCAATCCTAAATACATAATCCTAAATCCTAATTACGCAATCCTAAATACTAAATCCGCAATCCTATATCCTAAATCCGCAATGCTAAATCCTAAATTCCACAATCCTAAATCTGCAATCATAAATCCGCAATCCTAAATCCTAAATCTGCAATCCTTAATCCTAAATCTGCAATCCACAATCA
>JAWHQI010001050.1:0-130084 GCA_033032865.1 Dactylorhiza incarnata | reverse complement strand
CCCCCACCCCCCCCCCCCCCCCCCCCCCCCCCCCCCCCCCCCCCCCCCCCCCCCCCCCCCCCCCCCCCCCCCCCCCCCCCCCCCCCCCCCCCCCCCCCCCCCCCCCCCGGTCAGTTAAGGTTGACGGTGAGGTGACCCTTAGTGCCCTCCAAGGTGCCCAGACTCAGCATTGGCTTGGGAGAGGAAGTTCCTTGTGAGCTTCCGGGTGTGTGGTGGGACCTCCACGCTGCAGCTTAAGGGGTTCGTTTTTGGACTCAAGTGCTCTTCAAGGGCAAGGTCTTTCGGTTCTCCGTAACTGGTCAAGGTTTTTGGCTTGGGTCAAGTAAGGATTAGATGCATCCCCCTTTCGAAAGTCGAGACCATTTCTCTGGTTTCAACAGGGATGACCTAAAACTATGAAGGTGTAGAGTACCCTACAATAAAATTGTCATATAACCCATTTTTTAATCTCACAAAAATTATTAATGGTGAGAATTGAACTCGGGTTTCCACTATGTCAAACAAAGATAACATCTATCACACCATATGGTTTTTGTTGAACAATACTTAATTAAGTTTTATATATACGTATATAAATATAGACCGCCCCCGCCGAATGTCGACGTCCCTACCGAATATCGCCACCCCTGGCGAATGTCGCCCCCTCAATGTCGTCGTCCCTGCCGAATATCGCCGCCCGCAGGGGGCGTGTTGTCACAACCCGCATTTTCTCAATATTTGCATAATATCAGAGTAAGAGAAAATGCGTGTCGTGATATCACGCCGTGCAAGGGACAACTGCAGACGTTCAGGCAGAACCAATACTTCAATAATTTTTGTAGAAAAACGTATATTTTATGTTTGCAAACTTAATTTAGATTTAGAGCTTAAGAAACCGTTGTCCCTCAATTTCAGCGGATCAACTAGTCCACCAATAAGAATATATATATATATATATATGTATATATGCAGCGGTAAAATACTTAAGCTCTGTTTGGTTTGGTTGTTGCTGATGGAAAGTTGCTAATGGAAAGCTGCTGATAGGAAAAATGCTGATTCTGGAAAACGGAAGTTTTGTTAAAAAACTGTTTTGGTGAAATGGAGTTTGTAAAACGGAGTTTTGAAAAAGCTGTTTGGAAAGAAAACAGAGTTTTGAGCGATTTTTTTCCATAATACCAAACACAAAAAATAATGTTTACTTGAACCAGTTACTCCCGCCATCTCAATCTACGTTCTAGATTCATACAACTGATCCGCTATAATATCACGCAGCGTTATCTTAAAAATAATATCCGCTATAATCTCACGAAAAAAATAATGTTTACTTGTTAATTGTTGTCAACACTATATATTAGTATAATGTTATCTTAAACATTGTACTATTGTCAAAAAAGATCAATCATGACTATCAGGAGTATTATAAATAGGACTTAAGAATTATTGATGAAATATTGTCTAATAAAAAGATCAATATATCTATTACTAATAAGGCGATTCTCCGCTTTGAGTCGTGTCGTCGGTCACGGGGTAGGTTTCGCGATTTCTGCTTCGCCGACTCGCCCTTCTGCCGCGATCTGCCTCCGTGTCGCCCTCTCCCTCTGCGCTTCGGCATTCGGAGAAGTGAAAAGCGCGTCGCCCTCTGCCTTTGCCGCGTGCTCTCGCACCGCCGCTGTCGCCGCTAGACGCAAAAACGCGTCGCCCTCTGCCGTTGCCGCGTGCGCTCGCACCGCCGCTGTCGCCGCTACACGCCTGCTAATGGACCACGTCCGTGGCTTCTCTGCCTCATCTCCGCGCACTCATCTCCACACCCTCTCCCTCTGCTGCTCCGTCACTTTCCCCCAACCTCCCTCTCGCCCGCAGCCTCTACGCACGTCGTCTCCGGGTATGCCGCCTCTGCTTCCTTCTCCACGCTCAACCCATGTCCCTCGCACAGCGGCACTCCGATGTCAGCTCCTAATTTCCTTTCTCTGATCCTATTTTCGTTTCTCAGTTCTTGCCTCCCCCATCTGCTCTCCTGGCCGCACTCCAATCCCGGCGCCTGCAAGCCATCCTCCATTCTGCGCTTCCTTACGGCATCGTCGGCACCGCCTGAATATCTACAATCAACTCCCGCTGTCGCTCCTGCTCGCCTGCTTCATCGTTCCGCCTCCCGTGGTTGGTCGTTCCTGCTCCCCACCTCGCCTCAAGCTCCCACCCGTTCTTCCCCTCTCAGATTCTCTTAGTAGGTATGCGTCGGATCTTCGTAAGTTCATAATTTTTATGTGAAATGAAATTTTGGATTACTAAACTGTGTGAATGTTGTAAATTTGGTGTACGCATAATCTCCTGTTTCTTATCGTTATCCTGATTATACCTTTCCACCACCAATTTCGTTTCGAAAACTCTAACCCTGCAGCTGTCATGTCCTGCACCAAGTAATTATATGCTTATTGGATTTTTAATCTCTTCCTTACGAGACCACATATTCCTTAATATTTGCTTTTAGGTTCAATGAGTTCTACTACGTCCATGGTAATGTGATTACGTGCTTTGCTCATGACATTTCCTTCTCAAATCATGTGAAGTTCATTTTGGTTGATATATATCATCTAAAATTATGAACAACCTAAATCCTTGCCATGTGTCACCCCACTAATTTCGGGTAGGATTGTTGTCGGTTAGACTTTTTCTTCTCTTCTGTGTTAAATGGGGCTATGCTTTCTCTATCATGTGGTAAATAAAATATAAATTTATAATTTGAAAACGATGTTTTTAATTACTTTGACAAAAAATTGTTCTCACTGAAAACCTTCTCTCCTGCTCCTAATGTCAATATTTTTTATTTCAACAACGATGACATAATGCTTACCAACGACAATAAGGTGATGCTTTTCGAGTAAGCTACTGTAGAAAAAGGAGTTGTTGATTTGCAAGGTTTTATGTTCAATCTCAGGTCTCATGTCCCAGAATGCTAATTAAAGCATGATACATGCCAGAGTTTGATGAATTTACAAAGAGAATGCACTCCATTTTGCTTTGGATGGTCCTACAATTTCTGCTGCACTCCATTTTGCTGCTACTGCTACATTCATCTAAGGTTGGCGCCTCCTACTTGAGTGTCACTATGCTTTTCTGCTGTTTTTAATATACGAAACATCTTCTCTTTTAAAAATAATAGCTACAAATTTCAATTTTTGTTTATAAGTTATACCTATCTCTAGGATAATTAATATCATGATCTTTTTATTCATCGTCTTCTCTACAATACGAGCATCTTCGCACGACCTACGACCGTGCTCAATGCTCTTCTCAGCGACAATACACTTGCAGCGACGGTACCTCTGCCCAAAGTCACGCCTTCTCGGGCGCTCGGTGAATCGACAGTGCGATTAGAATGCTGCGCACGGGGGTGGCGAGCGGCGGGGCAACTGTCGTGCGATTTTTGTGAGGCCGAGAGAAGGTTACTGCATGCGGAATGACGACCGCAGTCAGTGTACTATTGTGTCCGGGGTACTGTCGTGCAGGGGGGTTTGCGAGCTGCATAATTGTCGTCGCGTTGGGACATCTCTACTTCGCCCGGACATCTCCCTCACCGGTGGTAAGATTTTTTTGTTTTTGTTTTTCGGTTTTTCTTAGGTTTTTCGATTTCATTTTCGATTTTGTTTGTCATGGTCTCGCTTCACCTATCTTCTGATGTCCTGTTGGACAACTAGACTCTGAGCATGGTTTCGCTTCACCTACCTTCTGATTTCAAGCGTACTCATCCACTGCCAACTATTGAAGGTAAAAGATGACATTCAATATTGCTCCAATAATTATTCTTCAGGTTTATCATGTCCACGGATCAGTAAACACTGAGGTAGGGGTGAACTGGAAGGCATGGGTCAGCATGAAAACAATGTGGCAGGGGTGAGTTTTTACTCATTTTTTTCTTTCTCATTATCATGTCCACGCATCTTTAGTGTGTTTATCTTATTTCCCTTGCTAATTGATTTGAGCTATGAACTTATACCTTCTGCAATTGCCCCGTTGTTGTGCAGTTGAGCTTAATTTTGATTTAATTTTGTTAAGATTTCTCATACCCATTATTTTTTTAATTGTTTTCATGTTCCTGTGATTTTGATTAGGGATTTGGAGGGCTCCGTTGTTCTTACTTTACATCTTTGACAATTGATTTAAAGTGTGTGTATAGATTTCATTTACCACTGCGAAAACTTAGTGGATTAAATGGAAGATTATGAACATTTGTGCTCTATTTGTGTTAGGGTGTGTACAAAGAAACATGCGACTACTAAAGTTCATGTCAGTTTACGCATCTGTTGACGTCGGTTCGCTTTGTTTGGGATTTTCTGCTTTCGTTTTTGCCTTCTACCTTGAATTTCTAGGTCGCTTCTGATTTCATTTTTGCTTGAAGCTCATACGCAAAGGAAATTGTTTGGGTAGTTGAATTCTCCATGCAAATAAGATTGTTTCCTAATGGATGCATTGAGCCTTATTATCATAAGATCATTATCTTTCATCCAGCTATTAAATCTATTCCTAAATTTTATGGGTGCATTGAGCCTTATAATTTCATATGTTACTTTTACCTTTGAGGCTCCTTAGTGAACTTCTTTTTTTAATTTAGGTAGAGATAGCTTATATGCGTAAGACTACAAGGATTATTTTCATTACAATATTTTAGTTAAACTCAATCGTCAATATAATTTTGTTAATATAAGGTGCTGAGAGGGGCACGTGTCACCTTAGATTAACAATACAATTGAGTGACATGTTTTAGATTTTCAGTTTCTTGGGTTCTGCTAATTCTATTGCTCTTTCTATTAAGATTCTGTTCGTATTGTTGTAATCAGTTTTTGTATTGCCATTAAAGTTCCCGTGCCCAATTCTTAGTCATTTCATGCTGGTGAGTGTGGTCTCTTTTCATGCTACGAGGAACTCAGTGGAGAAGAAATGGTTAATTACAAATCTCACACACGAATTGGTCTTCAATTTGAAGATGAATCTTGATAAGTACTTCCTCTCCAGTTTGGCTTTCTACCCTCTCTGTTTGAGAAGGAAATAACATCTTCTGTAAGATTTTAAGGATAAGTGGGTTGTTATTTTAAGGAAGAACTTTTATATATTGAATGCTTTGATGATACTTCTTACACAATACATTTGCGTTTAATCATTGCTGTTGTTTATGTGTTGGAGAAAGGCGTGATTGAAGCACATCCATACCATATATTCTTAATCTCATTCACTATGAGGTTACAAATCTCTCTTGCTATTCATTTGTTTTTAATATTCCTTTTTAATTATTTTGGATATGAATGTCTATAATTCATCTTGAGTATAGGATGCCGGCTCCCTGGCAATTGCAATCATGAAAATGAACCTGCGAGCTCAATTTTTCTGACAGCAATTATGTTGATTTCGGTGAGCTGCCTCATAAACCACACCTATATGAGCTATTTATGGTGTAAATAAATATTATTATATTTTATTAATTAGTTTCACACAGGCAAGCTTTAATAATTTCAAACAGGGTTTAACAATCATGGTTTCATATCGGGCAGGGTTATGAACCTTTATTTATGAATACCTGAACTCACCTAAGGAATAAAAAGTTGCATCCACTTTCAGGTTCAAAAGGCTGCAGAATGTTTTCTTAAGTTCATTCATGTTATGCTTATTAAATGTGGAGAGTTGTATACTTCCCTGCATATTCATAATATCTGCTGACTTTCAGAAAGTGCGTTGAATTTCATGTGAAATACAGCTGGGAGTTTCATTGCTGTAATTCCAGTAAAATTTACTGATGGAGATATCATATTTACTCAGATGGGTATTACATACGCCCAATTGGTGATATTCACCACAAACATGAAAATCTAGCTCCTAAACCTCATAAGTATTACTGCAATTGAACCAATTAATGGGATTTTCATGTTTTTGTTAATGTGCTCTGGAGAATATCAGCTTCAATTATCTATGAATTCGATGTGAAAGTTAACTGATTGTGATAAATGTGCATATGCTCAGGCGGTTCATCAATATTGATTGTGCCGCATCGACCAACCTTTCACACAACCACGTCCGATCTCTCTTGGAAACACAACCAACACCTTCAATCTCTTGGCTCTGATTTCAAATGTACCAAACATTCCAATCATTGCCTGCACAACACAGCCCAAAAAACAGCCCTTCTGTTTAGTCATCCACGACTATACATACTGATTTTTTGAACTCATGTTATTCGCAAACCACTATATTTAGGTTTTAATGCCTCACAATATTTCATTTCTTCAACATAATCAACATAATCAATTGCTGCTACAGTTGCGAGGATTGTTTGCAACAGTAGTTGTTCATGGTTGTATGGCTGCCAACGGAATTCCTGCAGTAGAGAATTACCGGACGAATCCATACCAATTGAAGTTCTATGATTCTCTAGCAATGATGTGAAAGATTGGCTCTTACCATTGTGTATATACTATGTGATTCTCCTACTGCTGCTGTCATCTGAAATCGAGCACCCGAGCAGGACCTCGAATTGCCATACGTTTTCATCTATTTGTCCATTATATTTAAAAGTTCCCGGTCAAGATTTACCAAACATTTGGAGCTCTTCCTGTACAAGTTCACTCCTATTTCTGTTTCTTCAGAACTCATGCGACTCCTATATATGTTGAAGCTTATTACTATTTGTGAATGGAGCTCTTCCTGTACAAGTTCACTCCTATTTCTGTTTCTTCAAAACTTATGCGACTCCTATATATGTTGAAGCTTATTACTATTTGTGAATGCATTGGTTGTGACCATTGTTGTGTTATAACCATATAGTTTACACCGGTGTAATTTTTATGAAAACGTTTGCCTAAATGCGCCCTTAAAAATATATACCTCTACAAACATCATTTTCTATTTACATATAGTACATAGGATGTGAAAACTGTGTTCGGGCACTAGGACGTGTGAATGATCGACGGAATAGATATGGTAAATATATATGTTATAAATATTGCCATCTACATAACATAATATATATACATAATATACGAGCATAGCCCGTGCTCGATGCTCTT
The DNA here is from genome assembly GCA_033032865.1 of Dactylorhiza incarnata. NCBI lineage: Eukaryota > Viridiplantae > Streptophyta > Magnoliopsida > Asparagales > Orchidaceae > Dactylorhiza > Dactylorhiza incarnata. Next base: position 123,056 of record JAWHQI010001050.1, on the reverse strand, counting down.
TGCCTCGACAGTATCTCAGCAGCGACGGTATCTCTGCATCGGCAGTACCTCAGCTGCAACGGTACATCCGCCCAAACTCGCCTGCGCCAGGACGCTCAGTCAATTGACAGTTCGTGCCTAGCCCCGTGCCCCGCGCGTCAGTACCCCCACCTCGACAATGTCCCTGCACGACACGCGCGCACGGCAAAATCGGGACGGGAGACAGCAGACGCATCCGCTTTAACAGAAGGATCGCTTGAACTGAATCTGTAAATGGATTCTGCATGTGCTATTGGCTTCTGTCAACACGACAATGGATGAAGGAGCAACTTGCCCAATTATTTCATGGTACCTTACTTCGTACGTATTCTAAATCTGAATTCTCTGAATGCTTGAGCATGTCCCTGATTTTGTCGTGCGCGCGTGAGTTCGCGAGCGGCGGAAGCGGGCGAAGCCGAGGGGGCGGGCGAAGCCCGCCGACGCCGAGGGGGCGGGCAAAGCCCGCCTGGAATGCCAAGCGGGCGAAGCCCGCTTGGTTGCGGGCGAAGCCCGCATTGATGCGGCCGAAGGCCGCCCGAGAGCATCGTGCACGGGCGTAGCCCGTGCGAAGATGCTCATATATATATATTTGTTGATCATCTACGAAGTTGAAATTTCCATTCATGAAAAGATTAACACGAAAGTCTTGATGGTATCCAAGGGCCAATCTGCTTAGGCACTGAATGTGTTTTCAGAAGGCAAGCTTTACATGGAATTGAGGCTCCTAAGAAGAAGCACCAAAAAAGCACATGGAATTGTTGGCCAAACTGGAGCTTTCTTTGCAGTTCAGCTAGAAGAAATAAGAAAAGACGAAAAAAATGGACAATAAGAAATGCCTAACAAATAATCGAGAAATATCATTGCAAATTCATTCACCTGAGAGCATACAAGAGGAAGGGTTGAAGGGAAGCAAAGAAATGGAGTCTTGTCATCGGTCGGGGACGAGGAGGTAGATGGAAGCAGTAACACACCTTTGCGCCGGTTCAGAGAAAGCATCGCAGACTGGAAGCGGCAGAACACCGCAGGAAACGTCGACCAGGAGTGGATGTCGCCGTCGCAGACAGGGAACGTCGTTGCCGCCGCTGCGCTAGGTATCAGGAGAGAAGGCGACGGGCTTCGTTGCGCTAGTTTTTGGGAGATTCGGTGTCGGGCTTCTGCGGATGCGGCTGAAAGCGAAAAGAAACTACAGATGCACATCTTCGTATAATGGCGGCACTAATTAAACGGTGTTTCGCAATAAGCCGCGCCAAACACCGCGTTTTCACAAAATTTCGGCGCGTTTCCGCCGCATCTCAACCTAAAAGCCTACCCAAATGCCACCTTAATTTACTTCTTTTCATCCTACATGAGCATAAGGACCTAACAATGCATGTTAATAATATGCAAGTTTCTAAATTTAGTATAAGTAAAAAAGAGTTTAATAAGACTTAAATAGAATTGCATTCAATTGAAAGAGATGTTATGAGTCTAAACTGGAATGCGGCTTTTATATTTAACATATCTAACATGCACCCGATCATAAAACATTCCCAGAGAGCAAGTATATAAATGACTAGCAAATATCAGCAGAAAAATCAACAAGTACTACGAGCGTCAACAAACTGACACGAACTCATAGAAACAAAATCATTGGCGGGCCTAGATAGGGACACACCCGGGCACGTGCCCGGGTGTGATTTTGGGAAAAAAATCTGCAGCTTTAACCTCTCGTCGCCCTGCGGAAAATCTATGGCGAAATCACAGTCCGCAGGGCCAAGATGGAAGGCAGTTTAAGCTATAATTGTATAAGGCGTGTTCACCGACGAGATGAAGTCGGACAAGAAGGTGCCTTCCATCACGATGAGCAGATCCGAGGTGGCAGGGTGGGTGTGAAGCAACACTACACCGTCGCGGCCGATATCAAGCCAAGCAGAAGATATTTACGAGGCCGTTGAGGGCATGGAGCTGGGGGGCGAAGGCAGGAGCACCGGAGGAAACGACTCTTTCCTTCTTGAAGGAGAAGCCGTCAGATGAAGTGGGAGCGTAATGGTCGGCGACGCAGAAGTCTTCGGGAGAGGCGAGTGGGAAGATGATGCTTTGACCGCTATTTCCCCTGCTAATATTGAGTACATAATGAAGTCTGCCGGAGATGCGAGTGGAAGTCTGCCGGAGAGGTTAAGAAGTCTAGGAAGATGAATTCTTAATTTAGTTGTTATTTGCAATTTCACCGCTGACGGAAGATGATGCTTTGACCCCTATTTCCTCCGGATAACGCTGACAGAAATTAGATTTTTTTTATTTTATTATTTTCCAAATGTTTTGCTAATATCGATGCTCTCCAAGTATCAATGTTCTTTTTAGAATTGCAAAAATATATTTATGAATTTGAAATTTTTGCACATGAGCGTGTTAGGAAGGAAAATATTTTATGTACGCTCTGCGTACATGAACAGTGGCATCCGGCCACACAAATACACATCAAAAACAGTGCTGGTGATTTGATGTGTATTTGTGCGTCCGGATGTGCACGCGCACGACACTGTTCATATACGCCGAGCATACGTAAAAATTATTCGTTAGTAAGACACCTAGTGTACATGAGAGAATTTTGGCATCTTGATATTTTTCTATTCATTAGTTATCATTTCTCTGTTAATTCTTTTTGCCACATTGAGATCAAGTTTATTTTAGGTTAATCGAGTACTAGTATTATATATTTTGGTTTTGTATTCTTTAATGCTACTTAATTTTTCTTACAAAATTATAAACATTTTACATGGTGTCAGAGTTGAATTAAAATTCTAGTTTCGCCACTGAACAAAATATAAGTCTAACTAAGACAACACAGCAGCTACCTCACCAGCTGCAACAACCACAGCCTGGAGTTACCAACCCAAGTTCTCTAGCTAACTACTACTGCTCCGAGCCTGAGGCACTCAAAAGAAAAGAACGCCGCAGCAAGAGGATGCGCAAGAGGTAGCTAAAATAAAAAGAAACATATACACAACATGTATATTTGATCAAGAATGACAACAAGGAGAAACCTTACACCAAGTTCGATAAAAGTCTATCACATAGCCATAGATTTGACAAAGAAAGACAATAGTAATCATAATAATAATAATAATAAATAAAAGAGGCTGATCAGCTCGAGAAAAGACTTCATTAACACCGGGCAAATCACGACACTAAGGCGGAAGAACACAATCCAACACGAACCATCAGTCCAAAACACAAAGCTCCGGGTGTATGATCCACAAATAAAAGACATTGCCACGGTGGTACATTCCACTAACATTCACAGCCCAAAATATTATAAATAATCATTAGTCTTATACAAGAATATTTAAATAGCCTACTGACATCATGCCAGATTTGATATTAGGACATCCGGATGACAGGATGAGAAGAAAGGAAAAAATGCTATCAGCAAGCCACACGACGTCACTTGAACTACACTCGACGATATCGTCGAGACCTACACGGCGATACCGTCGAGTGCTTCTCGACGATAAGAACTCACGCCCGACGATATCGTCGAGACTTACACGACGATATCGTCGAGAGCTTCTCGACGATAAGAACTCACGCCCGACGATATCGTAGAGACCTACACGACGATATCGTCGAGAGCTTCTCGACGATAAGAACTTACTCACGATGATACAACACCTTCACTATGACACTGATCCGCTCTCGACGATATTACCTCAGCAACTCGCTTCAATGGAAAAACGCACTCTACTTGACAACAAACATCCCTGAACCCAAAATACACTCCAGAACAAACATTTGGACCATTTTAGGATAAATAAACTCTACACTAAGGTTAGGAATGAAGATAAGTGTATAAAAACAAGTAATTGGCAAAACTGGACTTTAAGAGGACATAAATCAAGGGTTTTTAGCTACAAGTCAGCAAAAATTCAAAAGGGTAACTTTCAAACTTAGGTTTATGCACAAAATATGTATATCTAAATCAGTGAGTTCTGGCACTTAAAGGAAAGAATTTCAGAAGTAAAGTAGGGGTTTACTTAACTAAAGCGGATGGAAAATGAAAGCAAGAAAACATAACAGGTAAGAAATTCAAGAAAAGGCAAACGGGAAAGCAAACCACCACTTGCCTCAATTCCTCCAGACTCCAAACGGAGGCGCGACAAGAAGAACACAAACACGAAGAGCTCGTCAATAGCTTTCCAAAGCTAAGATCCGACAAAGAAAAAGAGCACCGGATCTCTCGAGATGGCGGCCAGAAGGATCACAGAGAATAGCTCTCCTCCTCTCACGACACTCTGGTTTGGGGCTTCTTGAAAAAAGAGACATAAGCTTGGAAAATGAAATCATTGCTGGCCACTTGAGTCTTTCTAATATAGCAGGGTCAGATTTCAAGAAAGCCACGAATTATACTATACTATATAACTAATTAAAAAAAAGACAGACAAGCCTCTGTTTAAAAGAAAATAGAGTTTTTTAATCAAATAATTTTTTACCTAAGGTCAAAGGAACAAGACTAAATTTTAGTAAGAACGAAAGTTGGCCGACTTGATCAAACAGACAAGAAAACGCACTAACGATGACGCACCGTTAACTCCGCGTTAACGTAACGCCCTTACGCCGATAAGAAAATTTAAAATAAATTATCGGAAATTCAGGGGCGTTATAGTCACCCCTCCTACAAGAAAGTTTCGCCACGAACCTTCGCAACACAAACTGAAATGAGGCAAAAAAGAATAAATTAGAATTCACAAGGGACGAACACTCACCGACGAGAATCAGACGAACAAATGAGGATAAGATTCCCTCATCACAGATTCCAGCTCCCAGGTTGCGCTCCTGACATCTTGATTTCTCTAGAGAACTTTAACCAATGAATCATCTTCCTGCGTAAAATCCGATCTTGAGTCTCCAAAATATGAACATGCTCCTCAACATACGACAGATTGAGCTGCAACTGGGGCACAGAGTCTAGGACATGCGGTCACTAAGCACACACTTTCGCAACTGGCTCACATGAAACACATCGTGAACACCAATGAAAGAAGCATGCAATTCCAGCCTAGAAGCAGACACTACGATGCGCTCAATAATTTGGAAAGGTCCCACATACCTGGGATCCAACTTATGGTTCTTCCCAAATCTTTTAACATAAGACATCAGAGATACCTTTAAGAACACCATGTCCCCAATTGTGAACTCCAGATGAACCCTCCGCCGATTCGCATACTTCTCATAATGCTCCTGAGCCAGACGAAGCTTCTCACGAATTTGAGACACAGCAATACTCATCTCATCCAGGGCCTCTGGACCTAACAACGACCTCTCTCCAACCTCGGCCCAAAACAGGGGAGTCTGGCAACTCCTCCCATACAAGGCTTCGAAGGGGGCCATCTGCAATCTCTCCTGATAACTATTATTGTAAGCAAATTCTATGAGTCCAAGTTGTTCATCCCAAGCCCCTCCATGGTCCAGAACATAACATCTAATCATAACCTCCACGATTTGATTTAACCTTTCCGTCTGCCCATTAATTTGCGGATGATAAGCGGTAGAATATCTGAGATTGGTGCCTAAGGCTCCTTGCAAACTCTGTCAAAGGCGAGACATATATCTGGAATCCCGATCTGACACAATGCTCACCGGCACACCATGCAATCTAATAACTTCTTGCAAATAAAGCGATACAATCTTTTCCATAGAATAACCAATCTTATAAGGCACGAAGTGAGCACACTTGGTCAACCTATCAACGATCACCCACACAACATCATGCCCACGGGGAGACTTCGGTAGACCGGTAATGAAATCCATAGAAATACTCTCCAACTTCCAAGTCGGAATATCCAACGACGTCAACTTACCTCCAGGTCTCTTATGATTTGCCTTGATGCGCTGATTGGTATAACATTTAGACACGAACTTCGTGATATCACTCTTCATACCTGACCACCAAACGATTTGCTTCAGATCGATGTATATCTTCGTAGAACCAGGGTGGTAGGCAAAGCTAGAATCATGAGCTTCATCACAAATCTTTACCCGAATCTCTTCGACAACGAGAATGCATAACCTACCACCGTACTTCAAGGTACCTTCTTCATCGATAGAGAAATCTGACAACTCACCCTCTCGGTTCTACCTCGAAGGTGCTACAAACCCGGATCATCCTTCTGATGCAACCTCGTAAGGGTAATCCATGAAGGCTCTTCGGCTTCTACACTAGACGACCCAACATTAGGCTTCACCGCTATATGCATCAAATAGAACTCCTCCACCAAAGACTGCACGGAAAGGTTGAAGGCATAAGCAGACTTTCTACTCAAAACATCAGCCACTACATTAGCTTTGTCTGGATGATAAAGGATATCAACTTCATAATCTGCAACATATTCCATCCATCTATGCTTACGCAAGTTAAGTTCTTTTTGAGAGAAAACATGTATCAAACTCTTGTGATCCGAATAAATCTTGCACGACACTCCATATAACAGATGTCTCCACAGCTTCAAAGCGTAAATCACGGTTGCGAACTCCAAATCATGCGTAGGGTAATTTCTTTCATGAACCTTCAGTTGTCTAGACCCATAAGCAATCACTCTGCCTTCTTGCATCAGAACACAATCGTGTCCAACTCGAGATGCATCAACATAAACTGCAAACTCAACTACCTTAGTAGGCAAAGCCAAAACTGAGGCAGAACATAACCTCCTTTTCAGTTCTTGAAAAGCTTCTTCGCATTCATCGCTCCAAATAAAAACCACGCTCTTCTCGTAAGCTTAGTCAAAAGGCGTAGACAAAACTGAAAATCTCATCGTGCCGCTGGTGTGGGCTGGGGTGCTGGAGCTGGTCGGGGTGCTGGAGCTGGAAGGGGTGTTAGGGCCTGAGGTGCATGTCGAGGCTGAGGTGCCTCCCTGTAGGGCTGGTGGCGATGACGCTGCCTCCTATCTCAGTCCTGCCTTTGAGGGGCAATCCCTCTCTCTTGTCCCTGAGCCAGGGGGACCTCTAAATGTCCTCTCTGCTACTGGTCCACAATCCGCTGGTCCATATCTAACGTGGCGGTATGCGTGTGGAAGGTCGACTGTGAAATCATGATCAGGGCCTGTCGTAGGTCGTCACGCAGTCCTCAGTAGAACCTGACATCTCTATCTCAATATGTGGTTTCCAATGTCCCCGCGAAGAGGGCTAAGTGAATGAACTCGCACTAGTATTCTGGCACAATCCTCTCTCCATGTCAGATGTGAAGGAATCGCTCTTGGAGTGCGACTCGGTTGGCGTCGGATATGAAGTGCTCCAGGAAGGCATCGGAAAATTCTCCCCAGAGAATCGCGCTAAGTGGTCGCCCTCTGAATGTGGAGCGGCTATCTGCCCTCCACCAATCTCGAGCATAACCTTCTAATAACGTCACCAATAGGGACACTGCGACAATGGCGTGGCACATCATGCCGACTAGTTATTCCTCAACCCTTTCCACCCACTCCTCTGCCTGCATGACGGATTCGGTGCCTTGGAAGATAAGAGGCCTTAGCCCCCGGAAGGTCGTCAGAAGGTCCGTAGGCACGGTAAGCTGTTGGGGTGGTTGTAAGATGGCAGTCTAGAAGGTGGCCAGCAGTGCTGTCAATGTCCTCCCCAGGTCGGTCTCGGTGAATGGGACTGTAGCTGGAGCAACCATGTCTGGTGGTGGAGTAGTAGAGTGGTACTGGTCCCTAGAGGATGATCTCCCATTACTAGACTCCGGTATCTGGAGAAGTAACAGAAAAAGATCAGTACTTGCAAAAGTAAGGGAATTTTGCAAAAAAAACACTGGCCGAAATGGAAGCGAAATGTGTGTGGGTGTGCTACTGTGCAGTCTAGAACCCTTAAATTTCTAACCTAAGGGTCCACCAAGCTTCCGCTGTGTGGTTAGTCCCGAACTAGGAAACGGAACACGGGAAGGAAGGATCCAAAGACTGCCCCATGTGGTCGGATCGTGATCGCTCTGATCCATTTGTAACCCCCCCCCCCCCCCCCCAGAACTGAACCCAGGTCAGGAGAGGAGGGTCTTATTGCCCAAGACGGCCATTCAGTGCTTCCCGGGTAGCAACGACCCACCCTCTCCCGCACTAGGTGGTCGCCTTGTCTGGTAAGAGAATCAACACATCACATCAGAAACATAGTGCAGAGCAATCATAAGGAAAACTAACAAGACATACGTATATACATAAGCAAAAGGCCATAACCAACTGTTTACATGGGTGGCCCTGTGGGCTAAGGATAACTACTACAACCCCTACATTCCTTACATAGTCCTATACCCTAGGACTCACATCACGGAAGACGGGAGGTGAGACCGGTGTATCTGATCGGGCAATCTCGAAAGCCGGTAGGCTGTCATGCGGTATGGGGGCTTCACGCTGTCCCATCTTCTGTGAATGGTTATATAAACAACCGTTAGTCACAGAGCTAAGTGGAAATACATCTCCTCCCCGAATCTGTTTCCTGGGGACGAGCTTAAGTACCAAAACAGTAAGTAAATAGCCGAAGCAAGAAGGGTTAGCAACACGTAAATAACCGGAAGCCATACTAATATCATCAATTATTTAAAAGAATAGCTCAGCTAGTAGCAGTATTAACACTAGTAATCGCAATGGGCAAACACGCAGTAGGTGTTCAAACCCGCTTACACAACCCTGTGCCAATACAGTTTGGACTGTTTCTCTTCCAGCAGGGTCGGATAGAGATAGAATACTACATGAAACTTAGCAAACTGGTTGAAAAGAGATCATAATAATGATAGGAAGAAGTAGGGGTGCAACACGGATAGTTCGGTTCGGTTCCACCCAAAACCAAGAATCGACCCATTTAAGTTCGGTTCCAAACCTTTGGAACCGGAACCGACCCATGGTCCTAAAGTGTAGAACCAGATCCGAACCGTTTGCTTCGGTTCGATTCCGGTTCGGTTCTACCTGTAACATCCCCCAGACAGCTAGACCCCCCAGGTGAATGTGTCATGACAAGGTCATGACAAGGCCTTGGTAGTGTAGAAATCCCTTTAACTTAGGCAAGATTAGGGTTGAAAGTGCCTTGGACTGCAAATAGCAATTTCCAATTACCAAGCTTAGGGTTGGACTTTAGGGCCTCAACTTGATCAATTGACCCCACCATAGTATCCCTAACCATTTAGGGGCCCCCTTAGGGCACCAAGGGCACATTGGGGTCAACCAAAGAGGCCAAATTGACCAAAGTCAACCCTAACCCTAAATTCGTCAAGGTAGCCTAATTAGAGTCAATTAACCCTCACCATGCCAAATTGACCACTCCTCTAGGTCTAAAATATCATAAGAGACCTAGTAGACCTAAAAGCCCTATCATGGGACCCCCAGTGGTGCAAATTGACCAAAATGCCCTTTTTGGGTCAAAAGTGGCAATTCTTCACAAAGTGCCCTAATTGACCATCACCATGTTAAATTGACCCTACCCTTAGGGTTATCATATCATAGGGGACCCAATGGACCCAAAAGCCACATCCTAGGGTCACCCAATTGGTTAATTTGACCAAAAGTCAAACTTGCCCAAATTAGGTCAAATCTCTTAAACCTAACCCAATCCCATTGGGCTAGCCCAAATTGAGTGGTCAACCAGCATGCTTGACTGATATTTAACCCAGGAGAGAGAGAGAAATCGGCCATGGTGATTAGGAGAGAGAAAATGGGGGTTTTCCCCAATTTTGGAGGAGAGAGAAGGTGGTGTTCATGGCCATTATGGAGCTACACCTCTTGGCCTCCCCCATTAACACTCCCATTCATCTCCTCTGGCGATTTAGAGGAGTTTTCAGCAGTTTTCAGGAGTAATTGATGCAGGGGGGATGTATAGGGCCGACCCTAGGAAGGAAGATGAGGAGGCCATTAATGGCTTTTGGAGTTAGAACCCTCCTCCCATTAAATTGACCCTCCCATTAGCTTCATAATGGAGAGAGGAGTTGAAACCCCCCCCCCCCCCCCCCTCCCCTTCCCCGAAAGGATTGGGCTGTCTATGCTAGGTTTTGGATGGAGCCGAAATCTCCAAGGAGGAGCAATGGTGGTCGACGGTCGGAGCATCTAAACCCCCCAAGACAGGTCTGGTTCTCTGCTCCTCCCTCAGTGGTGTAGATCAAACTCATCGGCGGCTCGATTCGTGGTCAATAGGCCGTGGATCGAGCCAGCCAAGCCACCCGTAGATCGGGTTTGGGCTTCCACCCAGAATCCACAATTCCGGCCATCTCCGGCCAATCAAGCACCGCTCGTCGCCGGCCACCACCTCAACGGAGGTGGTGGTGGCGTTGGTTGGCCGGGGTGGCGCTCAGGTGGCCGGGAAATCAAGATCAAAGTCGCCCAGGCGCGGGCTATCACAGCCGTAGGCTATCGGGGAAGATGCATGGATACCGTTGAATCCTGCTTCAAGATTCGCGCTGGCTGATTAATATTGAATTAGATTTCATTTATTAAATAGTTATATGGTTAAAGTATAACTGTTGTAGAATTTTAATTACTAAAAATACTAGATGCCCTCTACAGAAAAAGTGCCCAACATGAAAGTTGTAGGCCTTGACCCCTAGGATCATACAAAATTGAGTTCATACCATTTGGAGCCCTGGTTTGACCTCAGCACCCATTCTAGTGCAAAGTTTGACTGAACTTTGAAAGGGTGACCACACCAATCCACTAGTCCAAATGACTTGAAATTTGGACTAGGAGTGAGTCTTGCCTAGGCCTATAACATATCCAAAAATGAGAATTTTTGGAGAGCATTTTTCTAAAGTTTTTGTAGAAATTTAATAATCCTTGCATAAATTATTTGGAGGGTCAAATGACCTCCAATCACCACCAAATTTTGGTGAGGTGTTATTAGGGTCATGATAGACCCCTGGTTAAAATCTCAACTCATTTGGAGTTCATTTGGTTAGGTAATCATTAGGCCAAAGATTTGTCCATTAAGGGGAAATTTGTGAATAAGGGCTATTTGGGATTTTTCATGGTCAAACCACCTCCTATTGGAGTGGGATTTTGGCCACTGCCCTAATATCACCCAAATCACCTCCAAGAGAGTTATGGGGCCATGGGGAGTTGGTTTTCCCTAGGACATGGGGTTGGAGCACCTTGGGGTGCATTTAGCCAAGAAGAGAATCATTGGTCAAATGGGCCCATAGAGACTTGAGTCTTCTTGGGAAGGTCAGTGGGGTCAATTTGAGACCCCATGAGGAAGATTTGTGAGCATTAGAGTTGATTTGCTCAAGGCCATAGGGTTGATCCCTATGGAGTGGAATTTGGGCTTGTCAAGGACTTGGGAGTGTTTGTCCTTGGAGAGGTGTGTAATGGACTCCTCTGAGCTCTATGAGTCTTATAATACCCTCACAAGAAGTTTGGGTGGATTTGGAGAAGTTTTGACCCCAACCCTAGGTTAAACCCTAAAGGGGTGCAATTAGAGGCCAATGAAGGAAGAGGGGTCAAACCTTAATGGTTTGACTTGAAATTTTGGGGATATGATCTTGGTGACCATAGAATGCTACTGTGAGAAATTGGTGGGGTTTGGAGTTGCCAAACCTAGGTAATAAATCCTTGGGTAGATTTGTAAATATTTAGGGTTTTGGGATTTAGGAAGAAATAATACTTAATGATTAACCATCTTCTGTCATCAACTTAGTTTTGATGTTATTAATACCTGGAGATTCTATTAGAACCATTGGAAAACTTTTGGAAGTCCAAATTATAATTATTCATATTGTTGACAATTTTTGGGATGAACAATTTTAGGGTGTTCGTTTTCTGTAATTGCATGAAACTTTGCTGGATGACATTTCATACCATTTGAACCCTAAACCCTAAAGTGCCCAACATGAAAGTTGTAGGCCTTGACCCCTAGGATCATACAAAATTGAGTTCATACCATTTGGAGCCCTGGTTTGACCTCAGCACCCATTCTAGTGCAAAGTTTGACTGAACTTTGAAAGGGTGCCCACACCAATCCACTAGTCCAAATGAATTGAAATTTGGACTAGGAGTGAGTCTTGCCTAGGCCTATAACATATCCAAAAATGAGAATTTTTGGAGAGCATTTTCCTAAAGTTTTTGTAGAAATTTAATAATCCTTGCATAAATTATGTGGAGGGTCAAATGACCTCCAATCACCACTAAATTTTGGTGAGGTGTTATTAGGGTCATGATACACCCCTGTTTAAAATCTCAACTCATTTGGAGTTCATTTGGTTATGTAATCATTAGGCCAAAGATTTGTCCATTAAGGGGAAATTTGTGAATAATGGCTATTTGAGATTTTTCATGGTCAAACCACCTCCTATTGGAGTGGGATTTTGGCCACTGCCCTAATATCACCCAAATCACCTCCAAGAGAGTTATGGGGCCATGGGGAGTTGGTTTGCCCTAGGACATGGGGTTGGAGCACCTTGGGGTGCATTTAGCCAAGAAGAGAACCATTGGTCAAATGGGCCCATAGAGACTTGAGTCTTCTTGGGAAGGTCAGTGGGGTCAATTTGAGATCCCATGAGGAAGATTTGTGAGCATTAGAGTTGATTTGCTCAAGGCCATAGGGTTGATCCCTATGGAGTGGAATTTGGGCTTGTGAAGGACTTGGGAGTGTTTGTCCTTGGAGAGGTGTGTAATGGACTCCTCTGAGCTCTATGAGTCTTATAATACCCTCACAAGAAGTTTGGGTGGATTTGGAGAAGTTTTGACCCCAACCCTAGGTTAAACCCTAAAGGGGTGCAATTAGAGGCCAATGAAGGAAGAGGGGTCAAACCTTAATGATTTGACTTGAAATTTTGGGGAGATGATCTTCGTGACCAGAGAATGCTACTGTGAGAAATTGGTGGGGTTTGGAGTTGCCAAACCTAGGTAATAAATCCTGGGGTAGATTTGTAAATATTTAGGGTTTTGGGATTTAGGAAGAAATAATACTTAATGATTAACCATCTTCTGTCACCAACTTAGTTTTGATGTTATTAAAACCTGGAGATTCTATTAGAACCATTGGAAAACTTTTGGAGGTCCAAATTATAATTATTCATATTGTTGACAATTTTGGGATGAACAATTTTAGGGTGTCAGTTTTCTGTAATTGCATGAAACTTTGCTGGATGACATTTCATACCATTATGAACCCACAGTATTTTTCTCATAATTTATGGATTAATATTTTTGGTACCTCTAGTTCAATTTGGAATTATTTGCAAATATATCCTTGGTGGAAATTACAATTGTAGCCTTTATGGTACATGGTCAAACTTGGTAGGGCTGAATATTTTACTGTATAAATTTGCATAAGGTTTGGAGATCATATGAGGGTACCTCCTTTGGAATTATTTGGAAATAAATGGGTTTTGGAATTTTTAATAATAGTAGATCTTGCTGGAATTCCCTACAAATTCATATCTACTGATTATTAGGTACCCTTGATTTATGTAAAAGTTGGGTAGGCATTGGAAGTCAGAAGAGTGCACTTGTAGTTCAAACCTTAGAAAGTTGTATTTTTAGGAAATTATTTTAAATATTAATAATGTTGGGCAAATTGTGAGACTCTGGAATTGACCTTAAATAAGTAGCATGGACCCCCAATAAAGATATTGTGTCATAGAGTTGATTATTTAATGTACCTCCCTTTATGAGCATCAAAACATTAAGGATGGTCTGCGTTTAGCAAATTGGCAATTTTGGGGTTATAGGTCAAATTGGGGTATATTGATTGGAGATGTGAGAGTTTAATGGTGATCATATGAATATGTGAGGATCCCTGGAGTTAATTAAGGTTTGAAGAGTCCTAGGGTGGTGGGGTGCCACCCTTGGGGTAGGTCGTTCTGGGGATTGACGAAAGTTCGTCTTTTCCCTTTAGTGCCTTAAAACACTTAGGTTTGAACCAGGTAAAGCATTAAGAGGGTTTCTTATGGGTAGTAACCAATAATACTAAGTGTCTTGAGAAAGGGAACTTTGGGGTGTCATCCCATTGTAGTTCCTAGTACCGTAGCGAGCCCCTTACAGGGTAACCCTCGGGAAGTTCAAGACTAACCCTAATTTATAGGAATAAGACATTAACTAATAACACACCCCGTGGTTTCGGGAGTTTAGTTGGTTTGGTGCTGCGAGCGGTAGGCTCGGTGGTGGTGATAGCGGATTGCTAAGACCGGTGAGCTTGTGACTCAGTGGTGTTTGATGGCGGGCAGGTTAGCCCGGGGAGCTTATGGCTCGGAGGTAGGAAGTAGAACATGTTGCATGTCCATTGAAGGTGGTGGGTCTTCGGTATTGGACGATTGTTCACACCGACGTCAATACGTTGACTCGGCAAGTGTGGTTTTACACTTAGCCTTGAAAGTCTGGCGGTCCAGCCAGCAAGAGTACGCAGACGCTCTGCGGGTTTTGTGGAGGCGTACGATAGGTCTAGGTTAGGTAGTGTGAATACCAACCTAGAGGTGGGCGAGGCCCAACCCACCGCTTCTGTTTGCCACTACGGGAGTATCCTGGGAGTCTAGCTCGCTCCAAAAAGGGGGAACTAAAGGTTTATGCGATGTTGAAACCAGTTTCCCGGTCTCAGCGTTCGAAAGGGAGTTGCGACTAACCCTTACTTGACCTAAGCCTAAACCCTTGACCGGTCACTAGGAACTGGAAGACTTGGACTTGATGAACACTTGAATCCACAAATGGACCCCTTAAGCTGCAGCGCGGAGGTCCCACCACACACCCGGAAGCTCACTCGGAACTTCCCCTCCCAAGCCAATGCTGAGCCTGGGCACCTTGGAGGGCACTAAGGATCACCTCACCGTCCACCTTCAATGACAGGGGGAGGGGAGGGGTAGTGCTTGCTCACACGCGAGGGAGGGGGTAGGAACCAACCCTTCCCAAGGTGCCCATGGGGGTCTATTTATAGACTTCCCAAAAAATGGACTGCGGATAGCGAAAATCCTGCTATCCGCAGTCCAACCATGATCACCATTGATCACGCATGCGAGGGGGGGGGGGGGGGGGGGGGGGGGGGCGAATGGGACTCGAGGTCTCCACTCCCCCCCCTCGCGGGAGGTCATACTGATCTCCCCACCCATACTGGGTGAGTGGGAGGCCTCTCCCACTCACCCCCTAAGGGGGCGGCGAGTGGGAGGCCCTCTCCCACTCGGCCGGCGAGTGGGAGGCCCCCTCCCACTCGGCCGGCGAGTGGGAGCCGCCCTCCCACTCGGCCGGCGAGTGGGAGGCCTCTCCCACTCGCTCGGCAAGTGGGAGAGCTGCTCCCACTCAACCGGTGAGTGGGAGCACTCCTGCCACTCCCCTCGCAAAGGGCCTGAGTGGGAGGATTTCTCCTACCCACCCAAGGGAGCCGGGGGTAGCGGGTGCTTCCTCCGTCTCTCCCGCGGCCACTTCTTGTCTTGATCGGTTTCGACCGTCTCGACCACCTTGGATTGTCTTGGTCTCGTCCGGGTCGGGTCACACCGACTCGGGAAATATGAGGGTTGTACACAATCCCCGCTCTTTGCGAGCTTGTACCAAGCTCGGAAAGAAAGTCCAACCCACCTATTTGACGAGTAGGTGGGACCTTAGGGGAATCTACGAAAGGATCCGTCATCGGGGAACCTCTGCCAAGCCTTTCGGTTGATCCTGACTTGAGACGGAAGGCGAACCTTTCTCCACTAGACACCCCTCCTGTGAGCCGAGCTTAACAGGAGGTGGAGAAAGCTCAACACCTTTAGGTCGAGCTAAACTCGACCGAAGGTGGAGGGAGACTCAACACCTCTAGTCGAGCTGAACTTGACATGAGGTGAGGAAGAGGGAACTCCATACCTACCAGGGAGCCGAGCTCACCCGGTGGGGGAGGGACTCAACACCTAACAGGGAGCCGAGCTCACCTGGAGGTGGAGGGACTCAACACCTAACAGGGAGCCGAGCTCACCTGGAGGTGGAGGGACTCAACACCTAACAGAGAGCCGAGCTCACCTGGAGGTGGAGGGACTCAACACCTAACAGAGAGCCGAGCTCACCTAGAGGTGGAGGAACTCAACACCTAACAGGGAGCCGAGCTCACCTGGAGGTGGAGGGACTCAACACCTAACAGGGAGCCGAGCTCACCTGGAGGTGGAGGAACTCAACACCTAACAGGGAGCCGAGCTCACCTGGAGGTGGAGGAACTCAACACCTAACAGGGAGCCGAGCTCACCTGGAGGTGGGGGACTCAACACCTAATAAGGAGCCCAGCTCACCTGGAGGTGGAGGGACTCAACACCTAACAGAGAGCCGAGCTCACCTAGAGGTGAAGGAACTCAACACCTAACAGGGAGCCGAGCTCACCTGGAGGTGGAGGGACTCAACACCTAACAGAGAGCCGAGCTCACCTAGAGGTGGAGGAACTCAACACCTAACAGGGAGCCGAGCTCACCTGGAGGTGGAGGGACTCAACACCTAACAGGGAGTCGAGTTCACCTGGAGGTGGAGGAACTCAACACCTAACAGGGAGCCGAGCTCACCTGGAGGTGGAGGAACTCAACACCTAACAGGGAGCCGAGCTCACCTGGAGGTGGGGGGACTCAACACCTAATAGGGAGCCCAGCTCACCTGGAGGTGGAGGGACTCAACACCTAACAGAGAGCCGAGCTCACCTAGAGGTGGAGGAACTCAACACCTAACAGGGAGCCGAGCTCACCTGGAGGTGGAGGGACTCAACACCTAACAGAGAGCCGAGCTCACCTAAAGGTGGAGGAACTCAACACCTAACAGGGAGCCGAGCTCACCTGGAGGTGGAGGGACTCAACACCTAACAGGGAGACGAGCTCACCTGGAGGTGGAGGAACTCAACACCTAACAGGGAGCCGAGCTCACCTGGAGGTGGAGGAACTCAACACCTAACAGGGAGCCGAGCTCACCTGGAGGTGGGGGGGACTCAACACCTAATAGGGAGACCAGCTCACCTGGAGGTGGAGGGACTCAACACCTAACAGAGAGCCGAGCTCACCTAGAGGTGGAGGAACTCAACACCTAACAGGGAGCCGACCTCATCTGGAGGTGGAGGAACTCAACACCTAACAGGTAGCAAAGCTCACCTGGAGGTGGAGGAACTCAACACCTAACAGGGGGCCGAGCTCACCTGGAGGTGGAGGAACTCAACACCTAACAGGGAGCCGAGCTCACCTGGAGGTGGAGGAACTCAACACCTAACAGGGAGCCGAGCTCACCTGGAGATGGAGGGACTCAACACCTAATAGGGAGCCCAGCTCACCTGGAGGTGGAGGGACTCAACACCTAACAGAGAGCCGAGCTCACCTGGAGGTGGAGGGACTCAACACCTAACAGGGAGTCGAGCTCACCTGGAGGTGGAGGGACTCAACACCTAACAGAGAGCCGAGCTCACCTGGAGGTGGAGGGACTCAACACCTAACAGAGAGTCGAGCTCACCTAGAGGTGGAGGAACTCAACACCGAACAGGGAGCCGAGCTCACCTGGAGGTGGAGGGACTCAACACCCAACAGGGAGCCGAGCTCACCTGGAGGTGGAGGAGCTCAACACCTAACAGGGAGCCGAGCTCACCTGGAGGTGGAGGGACTCAACACCTAATAGGGAGCCCAGCTCACCTGGAGGTGGAGGGACTCAACACCTAACAGAGAGCCGAGCTCACCTGGAGGTGGAGGGACTCAACACCTGACAGGGAGTCGAGCTCACCTAGAGGTGGAGGGACTCAACACCTAACAGAGAGCCGAGCTCACTTGGAGGTGGAGGGACTCAACACCTCACAGAGAGTCGAGCTCACCTAGAGGTGGAGGAACTCAACACCTAACAGGGAGCCGAGCTCACCTGGAGGTGGATGGACTCAACACCCAACAGGGAGCCGAGCTCACCTGGAGGTGGAGGAACTCAACACCTAACAGGGAGCCGAGCTCACCTGGAGGTGGAGGGACTCAACACCTAATAGGGAGCCCAGCTCACCTGGAGGTGGAGGGACTCAACACCTAATAGGGAGCCCAGCTCACCTGGAGGTGGAGGGACTCAACACCTAACAGAGAGCCGAGCTCACCTGGAGGTGGAGGGACTCAACACCTGACAGGGAGCCGAGCTCACCTGGAGGTGTAGGAACTCAACACATCCTCAGACTGGCTTCTCTTCTTGGAGTCTTACCAATCCTAACGAATCTACCCGACGAGCCACGCAGCGACCGGCATCAACAAGCCCGGGCGAGTGGTCTCCAGTCGAGGACTTGACTTAAAACGAATCCACCTGACGAGCCACCCAGCGACCGGCATCAACAAGCCCGGGCGAGTGGCCTCCAGTCGAGGACTCGACTTAAAACGAATCTACCCGACGAGCCACCCAACGACCGGCATCAACAAGCCCGGGCGAGTGGTCTCCAGTCGAGGACTCGACTTAAAACGAATCTACCCGACGAGCCACCCAGCGACCGACATCAACAAGCCCGGGCGAGTGGTCTCCAGTCGAGGACTCGACTTAAAACGAATCTACCCGACGAGCCACCCAACGACCGGCATCAACAAGCCCGGGCGAGTGGTCTCCAGTCGAGGACTCGACCAAAAATGAATCTACCCGACGAGCCACCCAGCGACCGGCATCAACAAGCCCGGGCGAGTGGTCTCCAGTCGAGGACTCGACTTAAAACGAATCTACCCGACGAGCCACCCAGCGACCGGCATCAACAAGCCCGGGCGAGTGGTCTCCAGTCGAGGACTCGACTTAAAACGAATCTACCCGACGAGCCACCCAACGACCGGCATCAACAAGCCCGGGCGAGTGGTCTCCAGTCGAGGACTCGACCTAGATGCTATCTTTAACTACTTTTGATATATTATAAATATGTTACATACCATTACAGTGCGCTTCCTTGCGCTTACTCGGCCACATGCACCTTGGCCTTCTCATCCATCACTTCCTCCATTTCCTCAGCTTCCTCCTGGTTCTTCCGGGTATAGCTGTCTCCTCTCTGTCGAGGTTCTTCTTCATTTCCTTACCTCCAGAAACTCTGGGCATGTGGCTGTCGCGTGGCCCTCCTGCTGATGGAAGTCACAGTACGGCAATGCCATCATCCTTGCTTCCTTCCCTGCGCGACCCCTCTTCTTATTTCCTCTTTTTCGGCCAATCGTCATGGTTTGCAGGGGGTGGGGTTGCAACAGCCTTGTGTCCGGCTGCCTCCCTGCTGGGTTGAACCGTCCCTCCTTCCCCTGAAAGTTTTCTCTCCCTTGGAAATGACCTCTTCCTTGGCCTCGAGGGGGTCCTCCTGGCGGCCTCCAGGTCGGTAGGGCGACTGGTGGTTGAAACTCCCAGCCTTGCTCCTGCCCAACGGGGGGTCCTTGGTGTCCCTGACTCCTCATCTCCTCCTTTCTTCTTCCTCCAAGCTCTTTCCTTTCTTCCTCTGCTACCTGGGCTAACCTAGCCACTAACTCCTGATTGGTAGCCTCACACTCAGTCTCACGATCAGCACGCTTCATCAGCTCTTCGAAAGACAGGGGAGGGTCCCGGTCAGACTCATCCGAAACAGCCCAGGCTGCAGCCCAAGGGTGAAGGCTAGCTGCAGGGTGTGCCCGGGCACCTCGACGACAAGAAGGACCTCCGCCTGGAACCTATCCATGTAGCTAGCCAGCGTCTCCCCTGGCATTTGCCTGACTGCGAACAAGGCCTCCATGCTCTTCCTCCTCTTCTTCGAGGTAGAGAACCTTAACAAGAAACTTCGACGCAGATCCTCGAAGCGGTAGATGGTTCCCGCCGGAAGCGAGTGGAACCAATCCCTCGCCTTTCCCTGGAACGTGACGACGAAAAGCCTGCACATGAATGCGTCTGACATCTGCCTGATCGTGGTCATGTCCTCGAACCACTGAAGATGCTGGAGAGGATCGCTATCCCCCTCGTAGTAGGACATGGCAGGATCGCGAAACCCATCCGGAACGGGGGCTGACATGACCAGCTCGTAGAAAGGGCTTCTCCATTCTTCTTGGTTGGGGGTAGGCGCTCCCATCACTTCCCCGCCGGGGCAGCTGGTCCGGGGCGAACTGTTGAAGAGCACTCGTGCCTGGAGGCTCAAGCCCTCCTCCGAGGCTGGCCCCTTCTCTTGCTGACTGCTTCTCACTTCCACTAGGGGGAGTGAGGGGATCCTAGATGCAGGTGGTGTTGAGCACTCGCCGCAAGCGGAGGATGCGGCCAGCATGAACTCCAGGATCCTCTTGCTGAATTCGTCGAAGTCGCTCTTCTTCACATACTCGCAAGGTGGAGGCGGGTCTCCCAACTCGTCGCTTCCAGCCATGAGACTTGGCTCAGAGTTTTCCGAACTAGTCGCTTCCACGCTCAACGCACCAGAATGTTGAAACCAGTTTCCCGGTCTCAGCGTTCGAAAGGGGGTTGCGACTAACCCTTACTTGACCTAAGCCTAGAACCTTGACCGGTCACTAGGAACTGGAAGACTTGGACTTGATGAACACTTGAATCCACAAATGGACCCCTTAAGCTGCAGCGCGGAGGTCCCACCACACACCCGGAAGCTCACTCGGAACTTCCCCTCCCAAGCCAATGCTGAGCCTGGGCACCTTGGAGGGCACTAAGGATCACCTCACCGTCCACCTTCAATGACAGGGGGAGGGGAGGGGTAGTGCTTGCTCACACGCGAGGGAGGGGATAGAAACCAACCCTTCCCAAGGTGCCCATGGGGGTCTATTTATAGACTTCCCAAAAAATGGACTGCGGATAGCGAAAATCCTGCTATCCGCAGTCCAACCATGATCGCCATTGATCACGCATGCGAGGGGGGGGGGGCGAGTGGGACTCGAGGTGTCCACTCCCCCCCTCGCGGGAGGTCATACTGATCTCCCCACCCATACCGGGTGAGTGGGAGGCCTCTCCCACTCGCCCCCTAAGGGGGCGGCGAGTGGGAGGCCCTCTCCCACTCGGTCGGCGAGTGGGAGGCCCCCTCCCACTCGGCCGGCGAGTGGGAGCCGCCCTACCACTCGCCCGGCGAGTGGGAGGCCCCCTCCCACTCGCCCGGCGAGTGGGAGGCCCCCTCCCACTCGCCCGGCGAGTGGGAGGCCTCTCCCACTCGCTCGGCAAGTGGGAGAGCTGCTCCCACTCGCCCGGTGAGTGGGAGCACTCCTCCCACTCCCCTCGCAAAGGGCCTGAGTGGGAGGATTTCTCCTACCCACCCAAGGGAGCCGGGGTAGCGGGTGCTTCCTCCGTCTCTCCCGCGGCCTCTTCTTGTCTTGATCGGTTTCGACCGTCTCGACCACCTTGGATTGTCTTGGTCTCGTCCGGGTCGGGTCACACCGACTCGGGAAATATGAGGGTTGTAAATGCGCATAGAGTCGTAGTGAGTGAGTTGCACTGTATGAACATAACATAACAGCATACCTTGCATGTCATAACATAAACATTGCATTCAACCTACCCCTAACGTAGAAGTCGGTTATGGGACTTCTTATACGGTAGGCCCTGCTAAACGACCCCTTGGTCTATAGGTTTGTATGGGCATTCCTATAAATCAATGGTTACTTTTTGCTACTACACTTACCCCTCTCTTTTGCACTTAGGAGGGAAGAAGGGATGGGGAGAGAATGAGCCTAAAGGGAGAGAAATGGGGTATATTTATAGACTTCAAGAGGGGCGACCCGGTAAATTACCACGATAACCACCGGAAGAACGAATAAGAACGCTTCGTTTTGAGCACACAAATCATGGACTACGTAATTGACGAAACCGCCCCCGGCGGTTACGGGTTCAACAGAAGGGGAAACGCTCCTCCCGCGAGGGGAGGAGCGGCCAGCGAAGCCGGAGTCGGGAAAAGGGATCCCGACCGGCGGTTGGGCGGCTAAATGGGCGCCCAACCTTGGCGGCGGGGAGGCCGCTCCTGGCGAGGCGGGGGCCGGGATCGGGCGGCTGAGTGGTCGCCCGTCCTCGACGAGTGGAAGGACGCTCCCAATTGGCGCGGCGGCCAGGATCGGTCGGCCGAGTGGCCGCCCGTCCTCGGTGAAAGGAAGGCCGCCCCGACATGGGCGGAGGCCTGGATCGGGCGGGCAAAGGGCCGCCCGTCCTTGGCGAGAGGTAGGCCGCCTCCGACGGGGGCGGCGACCGGGATTGGGCGGCCGAGTGGCCGCCTGCCCTCGGCAAGAAGGAGGCTACCCCCGAAGGGGGCGGCGACCAGGATCGGGCGGCCAAGAGGCCGCCCGTCCTCGACGAAAGGGAGGCCGCCCCCGATGGGGGCAACGGCCAGGATCGGGAGGCCAAGGGGCCGCCCATCCTCGGTGAGAGGGAGGCCGCCCCCGGTGGGGGCGCCGGCCGGCCAGCCATGGCGTTGAGTGGGGGGCGGGTGCGGCGGCGGTTGGCGTGTTATGGATGGCGATTGGATCGGCGATTGCGTGCAGGAATCGTGCGCGGTGATCCGATATGCGGTGATTTTTCTCTAACTCCCCACTAAGGTAGTGGGGGTTATGGAATTCCAGCTATCCGCAGCCCAAAATTTCTATTTAATGAGGGAGACCCCATCATTGCCCCCCAAGTTCCCGGATTCCAGAGTCGGAGCGAGAGAGATGCAGGAACTTTTACACATAAGTGTTGGGGTGTTCATGGCGGAAATCGGCGACATGACACGGAAGGAGGTGCGCTCGGGCGCTCGAAAAGATGTATGTGGAGGAATTGTGCGAGGAGGGCGTACGGGGGGCGTGTCCAGGTGACGCGCGGGGGTGGTGCGTCCGAGCGCACCGGTCTTGGGAGCGCAAGTGGTACCGCGCCCGTGCAGCACGCTCGCGTGCCCCGCGTTTGTGTGAGCAACGTGATTGCATGCGTGCGCGGGTAGCGCGCGCGCTGGCGCGCGTGCTGGGGTAGCACGCGTGCGCGGTCGGGCGCGCGAGTGCGCGGGTAGCGCGCATGCATGGGTAGCACGGGCGTTCGAGCGGCTTGCCCTTGCGCATCGTGCATGCGTGCTCGGCGCGTTCGAGCAGCGCATTTGAGCTATGCGTCTGCGTTTCATGTTTATGCCCGTGTGGGAATGTGTTCGGGTGTCGCGGTGTCTTTCCGCATGTGGATGTGTGCATCTATTTCCGTTCTCTAACACTCGTTTTCTTCTCTTTCTCAGGTTACGAGGCATTGTTCGCAGGGTAGGCCAATGCGGCTGCGCTCTTTCTTGACTATCAAGTAGATTATTGTTTGGAGGAAGCGCTACGGGTTATCTTCCAACCTGCAAATAAAGTTTCCGCAGATCGAGGAGCGCGTGCAAAATCCACCGCGAGGCTGGATGACGCTATGTGAGTCGTCGCTGAGGTCGGGGATCCGCCTGCCCCCTTGTGATGAGGTGGTCGAGATCCAAAATCATTGTGGCGTGCCTGTATCCCAGTTCACTCCAGCCGGGATGACACAGATCATGGGTTTGATTGCCTTTTTCAGGGAGCATGGATCAAGGTTTACATTGGATATTTTCAGGGATTGGTGCGAGGTGAGCACAGATGGGGGCGGACGAATTGAAGTCCATAGCAACAAGCAGTGGCTTGAATTTGAGAACTGAGCGGACCGTCGTCACGGGAATACCTTATTTGGCTACGTCCGGAATGCTTGGGTCTTGCTGGAGCTTTGGAAGTCGCTCCCTGATCGTTGTCACCATTTGAAGGGTCGTGAGCGAGAGTTCACTCCGATCTTGGGTTTCGTCACCGGAGGTGGAGGTTCTTGGTTCTACTGCTCCCCAGGCTCCCGAGGGTTCCACTGTTCCGCCGCCGGTTCGGGCGAGCCGAGTTTCCTCCTATCTTGAGGCTATGAATGCGGTGGTAAGTTTGGTAATTTTGTTTTTGCCAGTTGATTAGTTCTCAAAAAATCTAAACTTTTCTTTCCCCTTCCAGATCGGAGTTCAGACCAGTATTGCGCTTACGTGGAATGACTGCTACGTGGGCCTAAAAGATAGTTATCTCGTTCTTCAGGATGAGCTTCGCGATGCGCGGAGTTCCTTTTCGGACTTGAAGGGGCGACGAGATCGCGATGTGTCTCACTTCCAGCAGACCGAGGCTGGGTTGCGGGCAGAGCTAGAGCAGTCTCGAGCAGAAGTCCGAGCGGAGAAGACCGTTCGTTCTGGAAGAATCGCAAGCCATGAGGGTCTGCCAAGATGTGGAGTTGACGTCTCTAGAGGCCGAGGTGGAGTGCCTCTCTTCGGAGGAGCGCATGGTTGAACTGAAGGCTATTGGGGTCGCGGAGTATAGGGACTCTATTGACTATATGTGGGATCGCTCTCTCCTTTCGAAGGAGATTCCTGAAGAAGTCTGGACCAAGGAGGTTGAACCTCAGCTTGAGGATGAGCGTGAGGTGGCCTTTACACGCGGGATGGCGAAGACCCTTCGCTTGGTAGCTCAGGCTCGGGGCTGTGATGTGGCTGGACTGGGCGTGGAGATCTTTCTGACGACGAGCGTTCTGTTTTTGACACTGGTGACGAGGAGTAGCTTTACTTTATGTTTTATGTGCTTTCTTCTCATTGTACTGGAGTTACATTCTCGTACTTGCATTTGTGAGCCCTTTGATGTACTCTTTGTTGATTGTAGATTGTTTAGCCTGATGGCGGCATTATTGTGGTGATTTTGTATTGGTAGGCTGATCGCATCATTTCGCTTCAATAAAATCCCTCACCTTCTGAAACATGGGGTGGATGGGGCTTTTCTCTTTCAGCAAAATATTTTCAAAAAAGAAAGGAAAGTAGGTGAAATCGATCTCTACGGCAGATTGGAAAACGGGCCTCCGACTTGATTCTCATAAAACCCAGAACGGATGATGGAACAGTATCTCGGGTGCGAGTTCTCTTAAGACCAAGCCTCTTCACTGACGGTCGAGATCGGTTCCCCCCCTGCATGTTGGCCGCAGTTACCCCCCCCCCCCCCCCCCGATTGTACTTCTCTTTCGACTAGAGTCTGGACGCCGACCTCCCAATTCAACGAAGAGATGATCAATTTAACTGATTAGGGGACCCTTGAATAAAGGCGCCATATACCCTCAAAGAGTTAATAGCTTGTGGCAAGGCATAATGTTTTTGTTATTTCGTCCAATCATACGAGTTGGTCTGCTTAATCCCCTCTGATTGTTGAGTATCAGGAGAAAGATCTACATCAACATTCAGCATCACAGTAGGACGGAGGCCTCGGGATGGTGTGTCCCCTCGGACCTCCTCAACTGTCATTCCCTACTCGTTGATCCTCTCAGCATCAGCGTCGCAGTAAGATGGAGGCCTCATGATGGTGTGTCCCCTTGGACCTCCCTGACTGTCATTTCCTGCTTATTCTTCTTATCTCCATTATTACTATTGTGACATCTTAACAACTCTCACCAGGTATAAGAAAAAGACTTGAGAGTGTGCCCTTTATAGTTCAAGCACCATCAAGAATTTTGAAGTGGGCGAGTACGTAGATGTGAGTAGGTCAGTGCGATCATGGTGCGAGTATACAACATGTGAGTAAGGTATGATGGTCGACCGCGTCGAGTACCTCCCAAAGTTGCACCAATCGTGATGGCAATCACTCAACCTCGCTTCGAGCCTATGAGCCTAGCGAGCACTCACCACATTCGAGACTAAGAGCCTATCGCTTTCATAGCACAGGCGAGTATCGAGAAGTGCGAGCAAACAAAAGAATATTTTTCCATATATATGTGTGCGAGTATTATATCAACAAAAGATTTACAAAGGACCGACATGGCAAGTCAAAAAGGTACCCTCGCGACTAGGCCTTATCTTCACCGTCGTTGTCCTCATCATCATCATCCTCGTCCTCGCCATCAACATCATCTTCATCCTCATCCTCGATGTCGCTAGGCCTCGCAGAGGGTGCTCGCAGGGGAGAGGTGGAATCCTCGACGGGCGTCGCCGGGATGACGTCCATCACGGTCAAGTTCATCGCCTCCGACACCAGATGGCCTTTAGCTCGCAACCTACGTAGGACAACCTTCCCGGTTGCTCGCGCGATCTCCCGACGAATGAACGACATTTCGTCGTCGTTCATTCTGATCTTATCCCCCCTAGAGGGACCCGCCTCCGAAGGCTGCTGCTCGGGGACGAGTTTCCAGCCCAGCAATCTGGATTTGGGCGGCCTCCAAGGCTTGCCGAGTATCCTCGAACTCCTTCTCCATCTGTGACATCTTCTTCGCAGTTTCGACCTCGGCAGTCTGCGAGCATGGAAGGTATAAATTAGACGGATAATCGACAAAACAACGAGTATCATTGAGATGGAAGCGCGAGTAAGCAGCACACGAATATCTCATACTCCTTGCACTTCGCGGCTTGTGGCCCCAAGGTGAGGATGGTCTTCCGAGTATCTTAATCTTCTGCTCGTATTCGAGCAAGCGCTTCGCCTTCTGTTGGCTAAGCTCGGCACATCGCAGAAGCGAGCGCGAGGTCTCGTGGGCCAGATACTCGCCAGTCACCCCTTGAAGAGACTCAGCATCCGGGAGACCATATAGGGCGAACGTCGCGTCGAACACCTCAGCATTATCCTCACATTCCTCCGACCAGACGGGGAGGTTGGTGCTCAGTGTCACCTCGTGGGCGCGCTCCAAGGATTAGTGACTTTTCTTTGAGTTCCTGGTCCATTTAGTGTAGATTTCTGTGGATCGTCAGAAAAATGTGAGGCGCTCAGGTCACCAATGGGCGATCATAGACATTCTCGCTACGACCACATTCATTGAAGTTCGGATGACTGGAGGGCTCTCCAGCTCTGAAGGGTCCGCCTTCGCCCCAAGGTCTCTGCTCGCGACCTGCTTCTTCTTCCTCGAGGGCTCCTAGACCTGTCCCTTACTCTTCCTCTTCTTTGAGGACCCGTCCTCCTCACCGGCGATCACCGGGTCATCAGCAACCTGCGACAAATCAATAGGGGAGGTCAGAAACCATCTATCCTCGTGCGACGGGATCCCCGCTCCACCTTGAGGTTGAACCGCCTCCTTCGCCACAGGGAGAGGCTCGCGCGGCATAATGTGAGTAGCTGCAGATGATAGAAGACACATGTCAGTCTCCATTCGAAGATAGAGTTGCGAGTATGAAGGATACTCGCTCAGTAATTTACCTTCACCCGGAATGACCATTACGAGCACGTCTACTTGCCTCTGCCAGAAGACCACATTGAAGCGGCGACCTCGGAAAGAGTCGAGGAGCTTCTCCCGAGGTCCCTCCAAGAACGGAGTCGCGAAGACATTCTCATGCGGCTGGAAGGAGACGCGAGGAATGGACTCAAAGTCGTCGTTGAAGACAACCAGCTGCTTACTCTCGCTGTGCCGACCAAGGTGCTGGCTGCAGAAGAAAATGACGCCCTCACTGGTCGCCATGAAGTGGAAGATCCTCCGGAAGACAGGGAGATCAAAGACGATCCTCTCTTCTCGCAAGAAGCAGAGGAACCCTATGATCATTGCCATGCCATTCGGGTTGATCTGGGCTGGGTCCCAAAGTAGCGCAGAATTTGACACAACTCTGGTCACAGTGGTAGTCGCAAGCCTACCTTGAAATGGCAAATAAGGCAGACTATCTCGCCCTCCACAAAGCTGTTTAGATGCTCGTGTTGGGAAAAACCCTTGATTAAACTTAACAAATTAAAAGTGATTTTATCTCCTAGGATTTAAGTTACTCATTTTATAGTGAGGGTAATTTGATCATTAGATGTCTTAGAATGTCACACTCAACCTAGAGTGTCAAGACCAGTTCAAGGGGTGCAAATTCGGGCAAGAGTTAATAATTGCGTCGAATAGAATTCGACGCAACATCGAGTTGATATCGACGCTACTCTGACTAGTAGACCAAGTGGTTCAACCCTTCTGTCGAAGTAACTCAAGTCGACGTTACACTGAATAGATATCGACGTAGAGGCCAGGGACTTATCAAAGTAACTTCAGAAGTCGACGCAACTTCTACTTCAAACTTGACGCAGAAGGGAATACATGTCAAAGCCATATAAAGTCGACGCAACATCGACTTCATCTCGACGCAGACAATGAAAGTCGGAGTCATGCTGTTCAACTCGACGGGTGCATCTATAAGGTATCGACGCAACATCGACTAGCTGAGTTCAGTCAGAGCATAAATGAAATTGAAGCAGCTCCTAGATGAACTCGAAGCTGCGTCGATATGAGAGGAAGTTAATTCGACACTACGTCGAATATAATCTGTACAAGTTCAACCTTCTCAGCTATCATTATGATGTCTCTCTCATGGCCCACATCTTTCATGGCCGTTCTCCAACGACCTAATAATTGCCTGAAGTAGAAGGAAGCATTAAAGAAGGAGAAAACGACTTTCTTGGAAATATACACCTCCTGGGTGGACCGGTCGAGAAGTAATAAAGAAATGAAATAGAATGCCCATCAATTATACCTTTTCAGGTCTCAACTAACTGGGAAACAAATTCAAAATAGAGATAAGCTATATAATGATAGAGAAGAAAGAGAAGGGCAGAAGATTGATTACCATTAGCCGTCTTCCTTAAGATTAGGGTTTCTCTTCCTCTTCTTCCTCTCTCAGGAACCCTAATAAAGAACAGAAAAGAAAAGAGAAATACAACTGTTCTCCATCTAATAAAACAGTAGATCCGATAGCTGCTTCTCATCACCAACATATAGCAGCAAGATCTGAATCAGCAGAAGTCAAAAAGAATCTGACAAACAAAGTCTCTGCAGTTCATCACCATCAAAAGCAGAGGCTAATAAAGAACATATTCTGTGGGACTTCACATTGGTTGCTCTTTAATCAGCCATCACAAGAATTCTGAGAACAGAATTCATACAACATTCTTTCTTCTCCTTCTCTTCCTAATTTCTGTAAAAGAGTTTTATTAATCCCTCTTCAAAGGATTCAGTGGTTCAAGATCTCCTTACCAAAAGATCTGGTGGTTCATGATCTCTTTATCAAAAGATCAGTAGCTCTAAGAGTCTCCTGATCAAAAGACTCAGGCACAGGTGGTGCATTCCTACTAGTGGTAGAAGAGAGGAGTACCTAGGGTTTGAGGAACCTCTATAAAATTTATTGTGTCTGTGCTGTGATTTTCTGTGCTGTCCCAGTCTTTTATTTTGCACTTTAATTCCTACTTTCTTTTATTCTGCCTGTGTTGTTGAGCATAATACTTTAGAATAAGTTATTGAACACAGTTAGGATAGAAATATATTTAAGGCTTCATTTGGTTCCGCGTTTAGGCCTGGCGTTTTGAGGAAACACTGATTCACGGCGGCAAAACAAATGGGTTGTCGGCTCCGTTTGCCGCATTTCGCCCCGCAGCAAGGAGGGAAAGCAGCGCCGCCCCTCCGTTTCGACCCCCGCCTCCTTGCCTCCATTTCGACCCCCGGCGTTTGCGTCGCCCTTTCCGTTCGCCACCGCCGCGCCAAATAAAGCCTAAATCTCTATTCACCCCCCCTCTAGAGGATTCTCAGAGGCACACTGTGCACTTTCAATTGGTATTATAGGTAGGTTGATCAATAAGATGCTAACACCTTGATCAAAAAGATCTCCTACTCTTATTTTACTTTATAACAAATTTATTACATAAAGAAAAATGAGCTCTAAGGATTATGCTTCAACAAGACCTCCAGTGTGTAACTTAAATAATTTCACACTCTGGAAGGCTAGAATAAGACTTTACATGAATTCCATTGATGAAGATATCTATGATGTTCTTCTCACAGGTCCTCCAGCTCCAGTCAGACTAATGGAAAGGGAAGGAGAATCCTCAATAATGGAGGCTGTCCCAAGAAAGGAATGGACAGAGGTTGAGAAGAAGGTCAAGGCATGTGATGTCAAGGCCAAGAATATTCTGGTATCAAAAATGTCTGATGATATTTTCCAGAAAGTTGCTGAGTGCCAATCAACAAAAGAGATCCGGGATTCCCTCACCACAATGGTTGAGGGAAGTGCTGATGAAAGGAAGGACAAAATGTCCCTTCTCATATCCCAGTATGAGAACTTTCAAAAGAAAGCTGAAGAATCTGTTGCCAATATGTATGACAGATTTAGTCTGATCATTAATGAGCTCAGAGGCTTAGACAAGGAAATATACTTGACTGAAATTAATGATAAGATCCTCATGTGCTTCCCCAGCTTATGAGACTCTAGAATTTGGGCAATTAGGAAATCCAGATGTCATAGGGAGATCTCTACTGAAGCTTTGCTAGGGAAGCTTAAGTCATATGAGATGCTCTTAAAGAACAGGGCTGAATCAGAACAAGAGGAGAAGAACCCAGCTCCCATCCAAGAGCATTGCCCTGAAAGTCTCTGAAGGGGAATCTTCCACCCCAGAAGATGACATGTTCAATCTCCTAGCAAAGAGATTCAAGAAATGGGTCAAGACAGAAGATTCAAGGAGAAAAAGGGATTGGAGCTCAAAGCCCAAGTATGACAAGACTCCAAAGAAGGAGGTTACCTTCTTCTCCTGCAACAAACCAGGGCACTTTGCTTCTGAGTGCCCAGAAGAGCAAAAGGACAGGAAAAGCTGCAATAGAGAGGAAAATAAGAAAAAGAAGTCCTTCAGAGGAAAGGACAAGAAGAAAGGCAAGGGTTTCATTGCTGAAACCTGGAGTGACTCTAAAGCAGAGTTAAGATCATACTCATCTGAAAGTGAAGATGAAGCTGAAGCAGCCTGCATGATGGCACTGGGAATGTCATCGGGTGATGAAGAAGACAGGTATCCATTTTTGATGAATTTGATTTTGAATCAGAAGATTTTGAAAGTGAGGTTTAGTTCTTAAATCAAAAACTCTTTTTAGGTTATTTCAAAATAGTGATATATAAATATGTGTATAGAGTGATTTATAAAAACTAAATAAAGAAATCACAGATATCAACACATCACAGAAAATAGACAAGCAACCAGAAGACACAAGAAATATAGTAGTTCCCCAATCAACCTGGGTACATCTACTCTTCTACCACACTGGTAGGAATCCACTACAGGTTTTTGATCAGGTGCCCTGCCACCATATGAGCTTTTGATCAGGTAACTCAAAAACCAAATCACAGGTTTTTGCTAAGGTGCCCTGTCACTGAGAGGTTAACTTTTGAAGGGAGTTATAACCATTTACAGGATGAGAAGGAGAAAAGATATATTGTTATTCTCTTTGCTGAGAAGACTCTTGATGATCCTGATGGATTGTTGAGATTGGATCTTTGAAGATGATGTTGAAGACCTCCCCCTGTCTGATTGAATTGGTGACAGTTTGTGGAGGCTTCTTTTCTTGATTGTAATAACTCTTTTTCTTCTTATGCAGTTTGATCCTGAGCAAATGATATTGTTTGGTGTCTCAGTATGAAGATGATCTGCAAAGAGGAGTTAACAAAAAGAAGATAAATAATATATTAGATCTGCTTCTTCTTTTTACTTCTCTGTTTTTCTCTTCCTGTTCTTTGTTCTGCCTTATTCCTTCTCTCCTTTTTCTTCTCTGCTCTTCTCTCTGTATATGTAATCTGGAGATGGCTTTTTAGGCTGATTTGAATTCTTGCCCGATAAGAGAGGAAGGAGATAATGTCTCTTTTATTTCATAGATTCCTCGAGAAGATAAATTGCCGTCTTTAGCTTTTCTGCAATAGCTATAATATTTAATGCTTCTGCCAACGGCTATAATACTTAATGTCTGCAACGGCTATATTGTTAAGGCAGCAATATATAAATAGAAACTATACAAAATATTGCTTTATTAAATCTGTCAATATATATAATTTTAGTCGAGCTGAAAAAGGAGAATTTATATACATATAGGTGAACCTCTATACATCGTCTTGAGGAACCTCTATACATCGTTGTGTCGTCTGGTGTGCTTTATCTGTGTTTATCTGTGCGATATTTTCTGTGCTGTGCTTATATATTCGGAACTCGCCCAAATAATTTAAAAAGAACCCAGATCACCTAACACCCCCCCCCCCCTCTAGGTGAACGTTCCATAACTAACACCGAGTATACCCAAATACTCGCCAGGAGCCTCTCGCAGAATATGGGTTGGATGATTCTTTCCGAGCTCCTTCGTTGCTCGCAAAGAGCGGTGATTGTGTACAACCCATATTCTTCGAGGAGGGAACCCGATTCAGGCCACGTAGGCAGAAGTCAAAGTCAAAAGGTCAAAACAGAAGCCAAGAGTCAAAGACCTAAGACAACTCAGCCAGTAGAAGCAGTAGAAGGCCTAGGTGAGTATATGCTAGCATGTGCGAGCAACCCCACATACTCGCCAAGGTGGGCGACCACAGGCGATGCTCGCCGAGGCCATGCGAGATCCCCTCAATGTCGCATAGTCGCCGGGTTGGACTAGGCTGTAAATAAGACCCCCTCCCCTTTAGTTTTCCTATAAATAGGACCACGGGGGTACTTGGATTGACACTTTTTGTTGAGCTTTCGAAACCCTACTTTCGAATTCTTGGACCCGTCATCCTTGACCGTCACTCTTGATACTCGTCAAGTTGGTGCCTTCCTCGTACCCTGCTCGACCATCTTTGGTTGTGGAGGGAAAGTCTCTTTTGAGCTTTCAGGTATGTGTTGGGGCCTCCCTGACGCAGCACTTGAGTTCCTGTTGTTGCTTTCTAGCCTCTTCATCGTTGTCAGTCAAGCCGTCTAGTTGAACTGCTAGGCTAGTAGCCTCCGACTGCATTGATCCGAATTTTGGAGTCGGGATTTTTCTAGCTTCAACATCTACCACTACATTCAGCTCCGTCATATATTAGAAGGATTGTTTATAAGAGATATATAAATGACAACCACTTCATTGAATTGCGGATGAAAGAAGAAAGCCCACAATCACCGATATTTCCAGTGTGGACAAGATATCATGAACAAGTGACAGAACAAAGAGAAGTTCCATATATTACGCGGCTATTTTGATCATAAAGTATGTAAATGTTGTTATTATTAATATCTTAAAATGTTGTCAAATTTTTAATCAAATATAATTGCTATTTTGAGAATTCACGTTCGATATATTGACGCTATTTTGGGTTTTTGAATTGTACCACAACTCTTTTAGTAAGAAAATATATAGTTGTTTAATTTTTCTATTAAAACTTTAAATTGAAGCAACTTTTTTTTGCGGATACAACATATTTAGAGCCGAAGCTTAGTGATGATGACCAGATTTTGAGAAAGAAATATTTTTTTTGCTTATTAGCTTTATGTCAGAATATATTTTGAGAATTATATAATTATTGTTCCTTCAAATAATCATTTTATGCTTGTTTTAAAATTTTATACAATAGAAGTATAAACAGCCGATTGAGATACAAATATAGTTTTGAGATATACAAATATTCATGAATTATAAATAACCATTTATAGTGTACAAATAATAGCACTGTTGAAACCAGTAACCCGGTTTCAGCGTTCGAAAGAGGGTTGCGACTAACTCTTACTTGACCTAATCCTAGACCCTTGACCGGTCACTAAGAACTGAGGGACTTGCCCCTTGATGATCACCGGAGTCCAAAGACAGACCCCTTAAGCTGCAGCGTGGAGGTCCCACCACACACCCGGAAGCTCACAAGGAACTTCCCCTCCCAAGCCAATGCTGAGCCTGGGCACCTTGGAGGGCACTAAGAACCACCTCACCGTCCACTGAAGGATGATAAGGGAGGGGGGGGGGGGGGTGCTTGCTCACAAGACACACGCGAGGGGGGAGGGGGCGGGGGGGGGGGGGGGGGGGGGAGAGACCAACCCCTCCCAAGGTGCCCATGGCGGTCTATTTATAGATTTCCCAAAACTGGGCTGCGGATAGCCGAAATTCCCCTATCCGCAGCTCAACCATGACCCTGAACGGACAACGCGGGAAGGGGGCGAATGGGGCTCGAGGTGCCCACTTCCCCCTTCGCAAGAGGTCCTACCTGCCCCCCCCCCCCCCCCCCCCCCAAGGGGGCCAAGCGAGTGGGAGGGTCCCTCCCACTCGCCCAAAGGGGGTCGGGCGAGTGGGAGGACTCCTCCCACTCGCCCGAAGGGGGCCGGCGAGTGGGAGGGCCTCTCCCACTCGTCCAAAAAGGGGGGCGGCGAGTGGGATGCCCCTCCCACTCGCCCGGCGAGTTGGTGGACTCCTCCCACTCGCCTAAAGAGGGCCCCGCGAGTGGGATACCCCTCCCACTCGCCCAAAGGGAGCTGGGGGAGCGGATGCTCCCTCCGCTTCCCCCGCCGCCTCTTCTTGCCTCGATCGGTTTCGATTGCTTTCGAGCGGTCATTCTGCTCGTCTCGGTCACCCTTACTGTTAAGACCCCATCCGCGTCGGGTCGCACCGACTCGAAAAATATGCGGGTTGTACACAATCCCCGCTCTTTTCGAGCTTGTCTCAAGCTCGGAAAGAAAGTCCAACCCACCTATTTGACGAGTAGGTGGGGCCTAGGGGGAATCTTCGGAGGGTCCTGCCTGCTGGCTTATAAAAGCCCACGAAGGGGGAGGTGAGAAGAGCACCATCCCTGAGAGCTCCCCCTACTCCCCCCCTCGAACTGGATGGATCCACCTCGAGACTTCAAGGCTCGCTTCAAGGCCCTTTCCGGGAAGGGTCAGACCGACTTGGCAGAGCTTAGAGCTCTGGTTCGCAGTCCTTCACTCTCTCCCACCCGGCCAATGGTACGATCACCGCAGAAGAAACCTCGCCCCGAGCCGGTGAAGGAGGTGACATCGTCGTCCTCCCACGGGATGACCGACTTCGTTCGAGGTCTGGAGCTAGATGTGGTATCGACTCTTCCCTCATCTTTGTTTCTCACCTGCGATCATGGCGTGACAATTGTGACGCATTTTTAACCGTCCACAGCTTCTTGCGGACGACATCGAAGGGGCTCGGAGCATGGTGGAGATGACGGGTGCAGATGCTCGGGTGAGTCATGTCACCCTTGTCTAGGAACTTGCCGCCTTTCCGACTGATCACGAAGACCCCTCGTCACGAGGTAAGGGGATTGAGGACTCGCAAGGTAGCGTTACTTTTAGGTCCTTAGAGAAACCGACTGCTTGAGTATCTAACGCGGACCTTTCTGCAGGAGGGGACAGGAACTCGACCGGTCAATCAAGACGGAGGGAGGTCTCAGCGCCACTTCGATCCCCTACTGCAGTCGAGGAGCCCATCAAGGTCCAATCCAACGTCCTTGAGCGCTTGGATCACCTGGCCGACACGGTTCGGAGGCAGGAGATCCTCATCCAGGAGCTGCGAGAGGGGAAACTGACCATCGGGCCTGATACTCTTGCCCGCGTCTGCGCACTGGAGCGACGGATGGAGGGATTGGAGGCCGAACTTGGTCTGCTTCGAGACGAGGTCCGACTCGCGTCCGGAGGTGTGGCAGTGCCGTTCGTGGACCACCTGCGTCGGGTGGAGGCTACCGTATGCACCGTGAATGAGGAAGTTGCCTCAGCAAAGGCATGCTTCGAATCTGCGCATGGGGCAACGACCCTCACCCGAGATCAAGGCTATTGGAAGTGGATGGCGCGCTACTTATCCTTTTTTTCGGAGATCTATTACTTGTTATGTAATAATGAGAACTGGCCTATCACGGCGGTTCAACCTGCTTTAGGGCCGAACTATCCGTCTCGTTCTGTTTCTACTATGTTTATTTTAATAACCTTGCTGATTCATGTCTTGCCTAGATTACTGCTCTTTAGCTAACCCATATGCTAGGGTGCACGTCAAGATGCTGAAACAGATGACCAGCGGACGGGAGGTAGAGGCTTCAAATGGATGATCTCGAGACGAAGTGGCAGGGCGGCGTCAGGGGGAGGTATAGGCGAAGGGACCTCTCGGTCCGCGTCCCTACACCAGGCGAGAGGGCCGCAAGACCCTCCCACCTCTGCCGGGCGAGTGGACCTGGAGGTCCACTCCCATGCACAGGGCGAGTGGACCTCGGGGTCTACTCGCCTGTGCTTGGGGTGAGTGGACCTTGCGGTCCACTCCCCTCCTTGCCCTTGGGCGAGGGGACACCGTGGTCCACTCGCCTTCTCTTTTAACCCCCCTATAAATACACCCCCCCCCCCCCCCCTCTTCCTCTTCTTGGCCCTCACGTCCACCCCTTCCCTTGCCCTACCCTTTCTTCGGAGTCAGCTCCATCTCCTCCTAACATCCTTGTGATATGGCACCTAACCGCCCCCCTGTCACGAGGAATGGTCGGGAGCAAAGCGCGGCCAACTTCTCAGGGTGCTCCTTTCCTGCGGGAAAGGTGTCTAAGGAGGACCTCCTAGCCTTCAAGAGCTCCTATCTTCCTGAGGGTTGGTCATGCCGACGCCCGTCGGCGGGCGAGACCATCAACTCCTTCTATGGGGACTGGCTCGCGTTCCCCCTCCCTCACTTTGAGGCCAGGCTACGGCTTCCCTTATGGCCCGAGGTGAAGGAGTTCCTAGACTACTTCGGCGTAGTCCCTGCTCAAGTCAACTCGAATGCGATCTCGATGTTGACGGCCTACGCATGCTACTTGCGGGAAGAGAGGGTAGAATTCGACCTGAGCGTGTTTCACAAGGTCTTCATCTTCCGAGCAACCACCGATGGGGTTTGCTTCCTAACCGGCACACATGTGAAGGTCTGTGAGACCTCCAACAAGGTCCACCACTGGAACGATTCCTTTGTGTTCGTTCAGGGTGACCTGGGCGACATCCCCTTCTCCCCCACACAGAGACCTGAGAAGTTCCTCCTTCGCCCGTGAGCTTGTCGAGGAGGTTGCAGCTGCCTCTGCCTCGGCTCCGAAGGTATCCGGGTTGAGGCAAAGGAGGGATAGAGAACTGGTGGCAGAGGAGGGTGTGCCCTCCTCCCTACCAAAGGGATTGAGGATGCGGCGAGGGAAAGCCGTCTGCCGGAGGGACCCCGGGGCGCCACCTAGGGAGAGGGGGGAACCGAGCGACCCCAACGCGTTGGCAAACCATCCCAACTTTGAGATGGGGGAGAAAGCCATGGACCCTCTCGGCGAACCAATCATCCATTGGGATGAAACGATGAACCGGGTCTCCCTTACCTCTCAGCGGCCTTCGTGGATTGAGGGGGACGTCATCGATGACGTGGCCTATAACTTCTCCTACGGCATTTACGCCTGGCAGGATGCTGCCTCCTACAAGGAGATGTCCATGCCCGACCTTGCGTTCGCAAGCTCTCAGGCCCAGCTTCACGCAACCGAGCTCTCCCACATGGCCGTCCGTCGAGGTCTTAGTCTCTCGAATAGGTGGAGGCGGGCCGATGTGTCAAAGCTGGATGCAGAAGAGAAGGCTGTTGACCTCGCGGATCACTTGGTCACGACCGAGAGACTCTTAGGGGAGTCGTCTGGAGGCTTGGTTCGTGCCTAACTTGATGATTTTTCCCCTTCCCAATCCCTTTATATGTATAGGTTCTAATCCATCTATTTTGTTGACCTGCAGGGACCTGGCGCTGCCGACTCGCTCAGGAGACGATGCGAGGAATCGGACCAGGAGGTGCACAACCTGAGGGCTCAGCTTGCTGAAGCCCAAAGGCAGCTAGAGGAGAGAGGGAGAGAGAGGGGCGGACCTTCGAGGGCGTCGACGTCTGCCCCACCTTGCCCTGCCGAAGCCGAGAGCATGCGGAGGAGGATCGTGACGTCAACGACACAGGCCTTGGTGAGCCGCCTTCACGAGGCGGATGCTATTCGAGACAGCTGGAGGGGAGTCTCTGCCGATGACATTCTGCACGAGTTCTTCCCTTCCCCCGCGCGACCTGACTCGCCTTCCCGCAGCGGTGGTTATTCCCCCTGAACGTGAGGGTGGCCAGGGACTTCTTCTTTTCTTCTGCTCCTCGTAGGAACCATGTATCCCCTGTACCTTTTTTCTTTTAATCTTGCATGCACCCGTAGGGGTGAAGCAACAGTTCATGTAATTCATATTGCAGATGAACTAGCTATCATTTTAATGAATCTCTTAGCTTGTTCTTCCTTATTTTGCTTCTTTACCGCTTGGGGACTCGATACCCTCTTGAGCCGATCACCGAGTAGTTAGTCGGCCTGATGAGCTTCCCATCTCCTGACATGACCGAGCCTGGCGAATGATCCCCAGTCTAGGACCTTGACGATTTGAGGTGGAGTATTCATCCACGTCCTAGGTGCTTTGCTTACCTGTAGGCAGGGGAACTCAACGCCCTCCCAATCCAATTGGAGGCGGAAGTACCCACCCGCGTCCAAGGTGCCTTGCTTACCTGGAGACAGGGGAACTCAACACCCTACCAATCCAATAGAAGGAGGAAGTACCCACCTGCGTCCTAGGTGTCTTGCTTACCTGGAGACAGGGGAACTCAACGCCCTCCCAATCCAATTGGAGGCGGAAGTACCCACCTGCGTCCTAGGTGCCTTCCTTACCTGGAGACAGGGGAACTCAACGCCCTCCCAATCCAATTGGAGGCGTGATAGCGCATATTTTGACTTAAATATGCTTATTACTATTATTATATTTTAATATAAACTATATATATTTCTCTAAATTATATTATAATTATCTTATTATTATTATTTCTATATTATTAATTCGCACTAATATTATTTTGTTTTATTTTATGGCAGGCCTAGGGGGAATTTCAGCACGTCTCGACGATAAAGCCCGCTGCAGAATATCGCAATTGCTGCTATCTTCACTCGACGCCATTATCGTCATTGTTGTCATGCCGCACGCAAGATCGTCGCCGCTTCCATGCAGTCCGACCACTTGGAACCCACGCATGACAATCATTTCCACGTAAAAATCCATCATCCCGTCTCCCCATCCATGCAAAGTTTCTGCCACATAAGCCATGCATATGCCGCCCATGTCCCACTACCATTTGTTGCATGCTTCCACATCATTCATTCCTCCTATTTTCATGCAAACCAACACCCACGTAAACTCTCCATGTTCCACTCTCCCTCCACTAAATGCATGCACTAAAAATATTCATGATGCTGCCAACTTCTCTCTCCTCATTTAAATTTCATTCAACCGTCCAATTTAACCCCTCCCCTTCAATACAACCCTCTCCATCCATGCAGCCAATCACATGGATTTATTAATTTTAGCATGCAGCCCACTTTAATGCATGACTCACGTGAAACTCTCAAAATTCCTCTTCAATAAAATATATTTTATAGAGCAGCCACTTCAGCTCCCTCTCTTCAACTCCAATTTATTGCAAGCAGCCCATCCACTCTTTCTCCCCTTGCTAGCCGAAATTCTCTATGTCCCTTGGAATTCCTAGCCACCATCATTTACTCTCCCCCTTCTAGATTATTCTCTTGGGATGATTCTAGAGGGGTTTGTCATCTATAAAAAGGGCAAGGCTCCAAGGCATGGAGAGGAGGGGAGGAGAAAAGAAGAGAGAGAGATCTAGAGAGAATCACTTGTACTTGAGAGGAGTTTTTGAGAGTTTTATTTCTTGTCGTTCCTTTTCAGAAATTGTAGTCGAAGTTCTTATTTCGGTTTGTTTTTAATATTATAGTTATATCGTTTTTTGCAATTGTACTTTTATTCCCGTATCAATGAAAATGTTTGTTTCTCATCTTAATATTATCTCTACTTCTAGTATGGGTAACTAATTCTCTTCTTAGTGCTTGATTGGTTAGTATTGGGATGAGGATTAAATCATAATCCGTCGTCTCTAATTTTTGAAGTTTCATTTCGATTTATTTCCGATTAATAGTGGGATGCGAGTTTATATTGCTAGTATATAAATTTCGTGATCCGATTGGCGTCCTAGTAGTCGAGAGGCTCGTGGATACCTTAGATCTCTCGGAAATAAAAAGTTTGTTATATTGTCTATGAGAATTGAAAATATAACTTCTTTTGGAAGTTTGGATTAATTTTTTTTGCGATTTTAATTTATTTCAAGTTCAAGAGATTCACTTGAAGTATTTTAAAATTAGGCGATAATCGTCTCTAGCGAGCTTTTATCGTGTTCTTTAATCCTCCAATCGAAATAGAATTTCAAGAATTAGAACATAACTTTTGTAATCGGATTCCCAAGAACACTTAATCAAGTGCTAAGGTTTTAAATCGTGATCTTTTCTCTTTAGTAATTTTCAATCTGCAACTTTTAAATTTCCAAAACAAATCCAATTTTTCACCGATAAATTAATAGGAATTTTGCGTGAGTAAGATTACTCGACAGGCCTCGGGCAAATACGACATCCTTCCTATACTATATTTCGATAGGTATACTTGCCTGCATCGAGATATTAGTTGGAATTATTTTAAAACTATAAAATCTCTATCAAGTTTTTGGCGCCGCTGCCGGGGAATTTCTTTTGTCGATATTTTGAAAGCGCAAAACTATTATATTTATCATTTATCTCAAAAAAAAAAAAATCTTTAAGGGTGTAACAATATTCCTGGAAAGGACGCTTTGGGCTTGAATTCCCATCACAGCCTCTAGTACCGCTGCAAACCCCTCACAGGGTAGATCTCGGGAAGTCCAGGACTAACATAATCCGCCTTAAAAAAAAATCGTAATTTTTTTTTTGGTTTTCCTTCACTTTCGGTTATTCTCCCTCTTTCCCTTTTCTTCTTTCTAGTGCATGACCCGTAGTAGCTCTTCGAGTAATCCTGATATTCATTTTGATCCAGAGGTCGAGCACACCCTTCGGCAGCGCCTCCGAACTCGTGATCAGGATTTACATATAGATCTCGAAGAGTCGATCGGAGACACAACCACAGAAATTATGGGTGATCCCAATCCAGAAGTTGACCAGCAAAGGACAATGTCCTATTATGCTCGGCCAAACCTGGAGGGTACAGAAACAAGTATCGTTCGCCCTGCTATTGCGAACAACAATTTTGAACTGAAACCTGCTATAATACAGATGGTGCAGCAGTACGTGCAGTTCGATGGCCTACAAGATGAGGATCCTAACCTTCATCTTTCTAGTTTTATTGAAATTTGTGATACCTTTAAGATTAATGGTGTGACTGATGATGCGATTAGGCTAAGACTTTTTCCGTTTTCTTTACGCAATAAGGCCAAACAATGGTTAAATTCTCTCCCCAGAGGATCTATCCATACTTGGGCCGAGCTTTCTGAATTTTTTTTGTCAAAATATTTTCCTCCTTCGAAAACTTCGAAATTGCGAAACGAGATTACTTCTTTTGCGCAAATCGATTCTGAAACGTTTTATGACACCTGGGAACGTTTTAAAAATCTTCTACAACGCTGCCCACACCACGCACTACCCGTATGGCTTCAAGTTCAAACTTTTTATAACGGATTAAACGTGAGTACTAAGCAAATGATCGATGCAGCTTCCGGTGGTACTTTAAACCGCAAAACACCGGAAGCCGCAATCGAACTTTTTGAAGATATGGCTATGAACTCTTATCAATGGAGTACACCCCGGGCACTTCCAAATAAGCCGGCAGGGTTGTACGAAATCGATAAGATAGCCCAGCTCACGTCTCAAATAGATCTTTTAAATAAAAAGTTTTCTGCTATGTCTCCTTCTTCCTCTGCGAACGCTATTTTGGAAAATAATTATAATAATTTTTTCGCGGAAGAACAAGTGGATTTTGTTGCAAATCCGCCTCGGCCTTCCGCAAATTTGGGCACAACTACGTTTGGAAACACTTATAACCCGAATTTGCGGAATCACCCGAACTTCTCATGGAGTAATCCGGGGAATGCGGTCCGCCCTCCTAATGTTTTTCCACCTGGTTTTCCACCTCCCGCACCTCGTGCACCCTCTTTCGAAGAAAACTTTTCTAAATATGTTGCTAACACTGATGCTACTCTACGTAACTTGACCGGCTCGGTCCGGAATCTCGAAAATCAAATCCGGCAGCTCGCCAAATTTTTAAATGAACGCCAACCTGGAACTCTACCAGGAAACACGGAGGCGAACCCGCGAGACTCGGTCAACGCTATCACGCTTAGGAGTGGCAAGGAGGTAAGTGAACCCACCCCTGTAGAGGAAAAAGAAAATTCTGAAAATGATTTTGAAAAAATTCCACCTTCTCTAGAAAAAGGTTTTGAAAATGTTTCTTCTCCTCCTCCACCACTTTCTTCTTCTTCAAATATTCCAAAAACATCTCTTCCTTATCCCTCAGTTTTAAAAAATCAAAATGATGAAAATTATCACAAATTTTTAGAAGTCTTTAAACAAATCCAAATCAACTTGCCATTTTGTGAGGTCATCTCACAAATGCCCAAGTATGCAAAATATTTAAAAGATTTGCTAACTAACAAGAAGAAATTAGAAGAATTTTCTCGTGTGACGCTTAATGCTGAATGTTCGGCAATTTTGCTTAACAAATTACCGAAAAAACTAAACGATCCGGGAAGTTTCTCTATCCCGTGCCTCTTCGGTGATTTGCTAGTCAAACATGCCTTAGCAGATTTAGGAGCGAGCATCAACCTCATGCCATACTCATTATTTAAAAAGCTAGGATTAGGTACGCCAAGTCCAACTAGGATGAGTATTCAGCTCGCTGATCGTTCAATCAAATATCCAATGGGAGTTATCGAGGACGTTTTAGTGAAGGTCGATAAATTTATCTTTCCCGTTGACTTCGTCATATTAGATATCGAGGAAGACGCCGAGGTACCCCTTATCCTCGGTCGTCCTTTTCTAGCCACTTCTAAGGCTATTATTGACGTAAGCAATGGAAAACTTGTACTGAGAGTCGACGATGAGGAAGTCACAATTTCAATCAACTCTTCTTTAAGAAATTCACTTTCAAATGATGACGCAGTTTATTTCTTAGAAACTTTTTCTGAAGAACAATCAAGTATGGATTTTATAACCCCTTCTAACGATGCACTCGAAGTTTTAAACACCTTATCAAATGATACGCCTATTTTAAATGCTCAAAATTTTGAAATTATTGAAAAAAAGGGAGATATTTTATCTACTTCTTATGAAATTCCTCCCAAACTCGAATTAAAACAATTGCCCGAGCATTTAAAATATGTTTTCTTAGAATCTGATTCTCAACTTCCGGTGATTATCTCTTCTTCTCTTTCGGATTTTCAAAGTGAAAAATTAATTAATGTTTTAAAAGAGCACCGTCATGCCATCGCTTGGCAAATTTCTGACATCCGCGGTATCAGTCCACATTTTTGTACGCATAAAATATTTTTGGAAGAAAATTCACGTCGTTCCATTCAACCCCAACGCCGACTTAATCCAAATATGAAAGAAGTAGTTAAGGCGGAGGTTATAAAATTACTCGACGCAGGAATTATCTATCCGATTTCTGATAGCTCGTGGGTTAGTCCAGTCCAGGTCGTGCCAAAAAAGGGCGGAGTGACGGTAGTTTTTAATGATAATAACGAACTAATTCCTACTCGAACCGTAACGGGTTGGCGTATGTGTATAGACTATAGAAAACTAAACGATGCTACTCGGAAAGATCACTTTCCTCTCCCGTTTATGGATCAAATCTTAGAACGACTTTCCGGACACGATTTTTATTGCTTCCTCGACGGTCTATCGGGTTATTTTCAAATACCCATTGCTCCCGAAGACCAAGAGAAGACTACTTTCACGTGTCCTTTTGGAACTTTCGCTTATCGTAGAATGCCTTTCGGTTTATGTAACGCGCCGGCTACATTTCAAAGATGTATGCTGA
Source organism: Dactylorhiza incarnata (assembly GCA_033032865.1). Lineage (NCBI taxonomy): Eukaryota > Viridiplantae > Streptophyta > Magnoliopsida > Asparagales > Orchidaceae > Dactylorhiza > Dactylorhiza incarnata. Next base: position 79,627 of record JAWHQI010001050.1, on the reverse strand, counting down.
CTATTTTCGATGAACTTGTAGGAGATATAATGGAAGTATTTATGGACGATTTTTCGGTTTTTGGGGATGATTTTGATGTTTGCTTAAATAATTTAAAAAAGGTTTTAACAAGATGTGAAGAGACTAACCTTGTCCTAAACTGGGAAAAATGTCACTTTATGGTCAAGGAAGGGCTAGTTCTCGGTCACAAGGTTTCTAAGAATGGAATCGAAGTCGATCGCGCTAAAATTGAAATTATTGAAAGGCTGCCCCCTCCAACTACGACTAAAGCGATTAGAAGTTTTCTTGGTCACGCCGGTTTCTATCGACGTTTTATAAAAGACTTTTCAAAAATTACTAAGCCGCTGACTCATTTGCTCGAGAATGATGTTCCGTTTTCTTTTAATAATGATTGTCTTTCTGCTTTTAACATTATTAAGGAAAAACTTGTTAATTCTCCAATTTTAATTGCTCCTGATTGGAATTTACCTTTTGAATTGATGTGCGATGCGAGTAATTATGCTGTAGGTGCTGTGTTAGGACAACGAATAAACAAACATTTTCATCCTATTTATTACGCTAGTAAAACTTTAAACCCCGCTCAAGCAAATTACTCCACTACGGAGAAAGAACTATTAGCAATAATTTTTGCTTTTGATAAATTCCGCTCCTATTTGACTTTATCTAAGGTCATAGTTTTTACGGATCACTCGGCGCTTCGTTATTTACTTGCCAAACCCGACTCCAAGCCACGGTTAATCAGGTGGATTTTGCTACTCCAAGAGTTCGATTTGGAGATCAAGGACAAAAAGGGCGCGGAGAACCTGGCTGCTGATCACTTATCCAGACTTGAGAGCCCGGATGCTGATGCTGCTGAAGAGATCGATGACACATTCCCTGAAGAGCACCTTCTTTCCTTGGCGAAGGTAAATTCTCTCCCTACCCCTTGGTTCGCAAACTTTGCTAATTTTCTTGTAGGAAAGGTAGTCCCAAAATCTTTTTCAACTCAGCAGAAGAAGAAATTCTTCTCTGATTTGAAATTTTATTTTTGGGAGGACCCTTTCCTCTTCCGGATTTGTACGGACCAAGTGGTAAGGAGGTGCGTCGGCCAAGAAGAAGGACTGCAAATCTTGAAGCATTGTCATGAAGGACCAACTGGTGGCCACTACCAAGCAAGCCGCACTGCAAGGAAAGTACTGGAGGCCGGATTTTATTGGCCAACAATTTTCAAAGACGCACACCAATTTGTAAGTTCTTGCGATGCTTGCCAACGGACAGGTAATATCTCTGCCACCTCTGAAATGCCTCAAACTTATTTTTTAGAGTGTGAACTTTTTGATCTTTGGGGTATAGACTTCATAGGACCTTTTCCACTCTCTTTCGGCAATCGTTATATTTTAGTTGCGGTAGATTATGTTTCTAGGTGGGCGGAAGCCCAAGCTTTTCCAAAAAATGATGCTAGAGTCGTCCTAGGATTTTTAAAGAAATTATTTTCTAGATTTGGCACTCCACGAGCCTTGATTAGCGATCGGGGGTCGCACTTTTGTAACGCCCAACTTAACAAATTACTCACACGTTATGGTGTTACACACAAACTATCCACTGCCTATCACCCCCAAGCTAACGGTCAAGTGGAAGTCGTAAATAGGGAACTTAAACGAATCCTAGAAAAAACTGTTTCTGTGAATAGGAAGGACTGGTCGGTCAAGTTAGATGACGCGCTTTGGGCCTACCGTACTGCTTATAAGACGGCGATTGGTTGTACACCATATCGTTTAGTCTACGGCAAAGCGTGTCATCTACCAGTAGAGTTAGAACACCGTGCCTATTGGGCACTTAAGTTTTTAAATCTTGATCCGACCATATCTGCTGACTTGAGACGATTCCAACTGAATGAGTTAGACGAGTGGCGAGCGAATGCTTATGAAAGTAATTTCCTTTATAAAGAAAAAATTAAGTCTTATCACGATCAACGGCTAAAACACCCCAAAAGTTTTAAGCCGGGTGATCTTGTGCTTCTATTTAACTCACGATTACGACTTTTTCCGGGAAAACTTAAATCCCGGTGGTCCGGCCCCTTCATTGTTAAGGAGGTTTGGCCATACGGGACGGTGCTTCTAACGCACCCGGAAAAAGGCGAATTTAAAGTAAATGGCCACCGCTTAAAGTTGTACTTTCCGGGAGAGGAGTTCGAGCGCGAGAAGATTTCGTTTCATTTAGCTAGTAGTTAAAAAAAATATATCGCTAAAAATATATATATTATGTATTTCTATAAATCTATATATTAAAAGTTTCTTCTTTTTAGTTTCTTCCCTTCTCTCTCTTTTTTTTTAAATAAAACATCGAGGACGATGTTTTCCTCAAGTTTGGGGGAAATATTGGTCTCCTTGCTCTCTTTTTTATTTTTACTACCTTCCTTTATGTTTCCCAAGAAAAAAATCATATTATATATATATATATATATATATATAAATTTAGGCATTTTAAGCCAATCTTTGCAAAATCATTAGTATCCCAACTTGTGTTTTGTTATTTCCAATCTCTTTTATGCAAGTTTAGCTAGTTTAAATTTTCATAATCTTGCCTTTTGGTTATCTTTCACGGGTAATATGTTGACTCGTGCAGTGTTCTAATTCCAAGTAGCATGTTAATTCTGAATTGTTTATCAAAAATTAGCACTTTCTTCGTGATTTTTATATTTTATTCTCTTCACTAATTTTAAAATTTTCATCCACTGTTTTTCTTTCCGTCTTTAAAAAATCTCTGTGATGTTAACTCATGTCTAGTGTAGTAGATGTGAACAATTCTAGACGCTCATTATGTTTATTTTCATGTTAATCTCAATCTTCTTTATTTGCTATCTAAGACTTGTACCTTTTGAATTTTGTTCAAAGTCTAGCTTTAGATAAATTTTGGAGCATGAAGATGATTTAGGCCATTTTTGAATCGTTTGTGCTTTCTTGCCTACCAAAAAATTAATCCCTAGTTAACCACTTTTGGACTTTTCCATGTTTTCTTTGCTACCTCCACCTTCTTTTTCACCAAAGCCAACAATCCCAACCTTGTTATCACACTAAACTTTTGAGTTTTATTGAAAATTTCATTGTGTAAGAGGTTCATCTTGTGAAAATGTGGAGAATTTCAAAGGGAAAAGCAAGCTGCAAAAGAAGAATGTGAAAAAAAAAAAATTTTACGTGAAAATTATGTATTGGCCAAAATTTTCAAAATTCTTATGGCCTCATGTTGAAAAAAAAATGTGTTATGAAAAAAAGTTGAATATTTCTTATGTTGGATTTTTATAAAACTCTTATCTTGGTTTAGTGTGATCCTTAGCCATCATGTTTATCTTTTAATTATCAATTCCTAATATTATACCTAAGCCAAGTTTCAGTCCTATTGAAGCCCTTTTGATTCATGCTCCTAGGTTTATTTTTAGTTAGAGAGTGAAGAAAAGTAGATTGGCTAAGTTTTTGGATAGGAATTTAGATTTTTGATTTTAGATGGAAGTAAGCATAATTTGTCTCTTAGAGTTCAGTAACAACTCAATGCACTTCTTCATTTGTTACGTTGCTTAGATCTCTTTAAAGAATTTTTGCTAAAACCTTGGATGATCGATTTTTATTAGTAAAGTTTATAAAGTTTTAAATCATGATCAAGTGAAAATTTTCGGTTCACTTTTGGGTGTTTTCCCTACTTGGAATTTCGCATCGTACTTGTGTTTAGCATAGCCAAGTCGTTTGATTAGTTACTTTTATGTTCGCTAGCTTGCATGTCTTTGCTTGGGGACAAGCAAAATACTAAGTTTGGGGGAATTTGATAGCGCATATTTTGACTTAAATATGCTTATTACTATTATTATATTTTAATATAAACTATATATATATTTCTCTAAATTATATTATAATTATCTTATTATTATTATTTCTATATTATTAATTCGCACTAATATTATTTTGTTTTATTTTATGGCAGGCCTGGGGGAATTTCAGCACGTCTCGACGATAAAGCCCGCTGCAGAATATCGCAATTGCTGCTATCTTCACTCGACGCCATTATCGTCATTGTTGTCATGCCGCACGCAAGATCGTCGCCGCTTCCATGCAGTCCGACCACTTGGAACCCACGCATGACAATCATTTCCACGTAAAAATCCATCATCCCGTCTCCCCATCCATGCAAAGTTTCTGCCACATAAGCCATGCATATGCCGCCCATGTCCCACTACCATTTGTTGCATGCTTCCACATCATTCATTCCTCCTATTTTCATGCAAACCAACACCCACGTAAACTCTCCATGTTCCACTCTCCCTCCACTAAATGCATGCACTAAAAATATTCATGATGCTGCCAACTTCTCTCTCCTCATTTAAATTTCATTCAACCGTCCAATTTAACCCCTCCCCTTCAATACAACCCTCTCCATCCATGCAGCCAATCACATGGATTTATTAATTTTAGCATGCAGCCCACTTTAATGCATGACTCACGTGAAACTCTCAAAATTCCTCTTCAATAAAATATATTTTATAGAGCAGCCACTTCAGCTCCCTCTCTTCAACTCCAATTTATTGCAAGCAGCCCATCCACTCTTTCTCCCCTTGCTAGCCGAAATTCTCTATGTCCCTTGGAATTCCTAGCCACCATCATTTACTCTCCCCCTTCTAGATTATTCTCTTGGGATGATTCTAGAGGGGTTTGTCATCTATAAAAAGGGCAAGGCTCCAAGGCATGGAGAGGAGGGGAGGAGAAAAGAAGAGAGAGAGATCTAGAGAGAATCACTTGTACTTGAGAGGAGTTTTTGAGAGTTTTATTTCTTGTCGTTCCTTTTCAGAAATTGTAGTCGAAGTTCTTATTTCGGTTTGTTTTTAATATTATAGTTATATCGTTTTTTGCAATTGTACTTTTATTCCCGTATCAATGAAAATGTTTGTTTCTCATCTTAATATTATCTCTACTTCTAGTATGGGTAACTAATTCTCTTCTTAGTGCTTGATTGGTTAGTATTGGGATGAGGATTAAATCATAATCCGTCGTCTCTAATTTTTGAAGTTTCATTTCGATTTATTTCCGATTAATAGTGGGATGCGAGTTTATATTGCTAGTATATAAATTTCGTGATCCGATTGGCGTCCTAGTAGTCGAGAGGCTCGTGGATACCTTAGATCTCTCGGAAATAAAAAGTTTGTCATATTGTCTATGAGAATTGAAAATATAACTTCTTTTGGAAGTTTGGATTAATTTTTTTTGCGATTTTAATTTATTTCAAGTTCAAGAGATTCACTTGAAGTATTTTAAAATTAGGCGATAATCGTCTCTAGCGAGCTTCTATCGTGTTCTTTAATCCTCCAATCGAAATAGAATTTCAAGAATTAGAACATAACTTTTGTAATCGGATTCCCAAGAACACTTAATCAAGTGCTAATGTTTTAAATCGTGATCTTTTTCTCTTTAGTAATTTTCAATCTGCAACTTTTAAATTTCCAAAACAAATCCAATTTTTCACCGATAAATTAATAGGAATTTTGCGTGAGTAAGATTACTCGACAGGCCTCGGGCAAATACGACATCCTTCCTATACTATATTTCGATAGGTATACTTGCCTGCATCGAGATATTAGTTGGAATTATTTTAAAACTATAAAATCTCTATCAAGGCGGAAGTACCCACCTGCGTCCTAGGTGCCTTACTTACCTGGAGACAGGGGAACTCAACGCCCTCCCAATCCAATTGGAGGCGGAAGCACCCACCTGCGTCCTAGGTTCCTTGCTTACCTGGAGACAGGGGAACTCAACGCCCTCCCAATCCAATTGGAGGCGGAAGTACCCACCTGCGTCCTAGGTGCCTTACTTACCTGGAGACAGGGGAACTCAACGCCCTCCCAATCCAATTGGAGGCGGAAGTACCCACCTGCGTCCTAGGTGCCTTGCTTACCTGGAGACAGGGGAACTCAACGCCCTCCCAATCCAATTGGAGGCGGAAGTACCCACCTGCGTCCTAGGTGCCTTGCTTACCTGGAGACAGGGGAACTCAACACCCTCCCAATCCAATTGGAGGCGGAAGTACCCACCTGCGTTCTAGGTGCCTCGCTTACCTGGAGACAGGGGAACTCAATGCCCTCCCAATCCAATTGGAGACGGAAGTACCCACCAAGCCCGGCGGAGGGTCTCCAGTCAGGGATCTTGAACCGGGATATTTACCCAGCACCCACTTTCATTCATAGCTTACCTGTTTACAACTTCCTTACGCTACGCCCCTCCGGGCACCTCATTACACCTCGCCCTTTTCTTGGCACTTCACTACATCTCTCCCCTCTCTGGGCACTTCACTACATCTCGCCCCTCTCTGGGCACTTCACTACATCTCGCACCTCTCTGGGCACTTCACTACATCTCGCCCCTCTCTGGGCACTTCACTACATCTCGTCCCTCTCTGGGCACTTCACTACATCTCGCCCCTCTCTGGGCACTTCACTACATCTCGCCCCTCTTTGGGCACTTCACTACATCTCGCCCTTCCCGGGCTCACTCGGCCGCATACTCCTTGGCCATCTCCGCCATTGCTTCTTCCATTTCTTCAGCTTCCTGCATCCATCCGATTGCATTGACTGCAGTGACATAGCACTGACGCGCCTCCCGGGGATCTCCCCTGACTCTTATCTGGACCTCTCTGGAGTTGTACTTCAGGCATTGGTGGTAGGAGGACGACACGCACTTGTACGCGCTGATGAGGGGGCGCCCGAAGATAGCGTTGTAGCTGCTCGGCGCGTCCACGGTGATGAACCGACAGTTCTTCGAAGTTCCTCCCAGGGTGACGAGGAGTTCGACTCCTCCCTCCACCTCCTTCCTCTCCCCGGAGAATCCGAAGAGTGGCCCATCTGATGCCAGCACTCGCCTTGCCTCGACCTTCATCCCCTCGAAGGCCTTCTTGAATATCACGTTCACCGAGCTCCCATTGTCGACTAGGATCCGGGAGACCGTGAAGTTCTCGATCGTCGCCTTGATGACACGTGCGTCACAGAATGGGTCCTCATGGGCCGGCAAGTCCTGGGTCGAGAAGGTGATCTTCTCGCTCGAAGGTGGGGATCGGGAGGTCGAAGCGATGCTCCGGCGGTATATGGCATGGAGGCTCCCCTTCCGGGTGGCCTCTTTGCCCGCTCCTCCATGGATGACCCCGATCCCTCCCAGGGCCCCTACGTCGACCCTCTCCTCGCATGGGTCATCCTCCTCCTTGCTCTTCCCCTTCTCTCCTGCCCGTGGACCTTCCAGGCACAACTGCTTCCCCCCTGCTGGGGCTCTTCCCCCTTCTCTCATCTCGAGGAACTCCGGGCAAGCCGCGGTCGCGTGACCTTCCTGCTGGTGGAAGTCACAATACAGTAGCGCCAGCTCGTTCCCTTGCTTCTCCCAATGTCCCCTCTTCTTCCCCCCTTTCTTCCGGCCAATGGCCATCGCTTGCAGGGGCTGGACTTGTAGCGGTCCTGAGTTCTGTTGCCACCCTGCCGGGTGGAACCGCCCGTGCCTCCCCTGAGAACCTCCTCCTCCCTGGAAGTGGCCCCTTCCTTGGCCCTGAGGGGGCCCTACCTGTGACCTCCAAGTTGGTCGGGCGGCTGTTGGTTGCGACCTCCAACCTTGCTCCTGTCCAACGGGGGGCCCCTGGTGTCCCTGACTCCTCACTTCCTCCTTCCTTCTTCCTCCATGCTCTCTCCTCTCCTCCTCTGCTACCTGGGCTAATCTCGCCACGAACTCCTGGTTGGTGGCCTCGCACTCGATTTCCATATCAGCGCGCTTCATCAGTTCTTCGAAAGGCAGGGGAGGGTCCCGAGTCAGACTCATCCTGAACAGCCCCTGCTGCAGCCCAAGGGTGAAGGCTAGCTGCAGGGTGTGCCTGGGCACCTCGACTACAAGGAGGACCTCCCCCTGGAACCTATCCATGTAGTTAGCCAGCGTCTCCCCTGGCTTCTGCCTGACTGCGAACAAGGCCTCCACCCCCTTCCTCCTCTTCTTCGAGGTAAAGAACCTTAACAGGAAACTTCGACGCAAGTCCTCGAAGCGGTAGATGGTCCCCACCGGGAGCTGGTGGAACCAATCCCTCGCCTTTCCCTGGAACGTGACGGCGAAGAGCCTGCACTTGAAGGCGTCTGACATTTGCTTGATCGAGGACATGTCCTCGAACCACTGAAGATGCTGGAGAGGAACGCTATCCCCCTCGTAGTAGGACATGGCAGACTCGCGGAACCCATCTGGAACGGGGCTGACATGACCAGCTCGCAGAAAGGGCTTCTCCATTCCTCTTGGTTGGGTGTAGGCGTTCCTATCACCTCCCCGCTGGGGCAGCTGGTCCGGGGCGAGTTGTTGAAGAGCACTCGCGCCTGGAGGCTCAAACCCTCCTCCGAGGCTGGCTCCCTCCCTTGTTGACTGGTTCTTCCTACTTTCATCAGGGGTAGTGAGGTGATCCTAGATGCAGGTGGTGTCGAGCACTCGCCGCGAGCGGAGGGTGCGACCTGCAGGAGCTCCAGGATCCTTTTGCTGAACTCATCGAAGTCACTCTTCTTCACATACTCGCAGGCAGGAGGCGGGTCTTCCAACTCCTCGCTTCCAGCCATGAGACCTGGCTCAGAGCTTTCCGAACTAGTCGCTTGCACGCTCATCGCACCAGAATGTTGAAACTAGTAACCCGGTTTCAGCGTTCGAAAGGGGGTTGCGACTAACTCTTACTTGACCTAAGCCTAGACCCTTGATCGGTCACTAAGAACTAAGGGACTTGCCCCTTGATGATCACCGGAGTCCAAAGACAGACCCCTTAACTGCAGCGTGGAGGTCCCACCACACACCCGAAAGCTCACAAGGAACTTCCCCTCCCAAGCCAATGATGAGCCTGGGCACCTTGGAGGGCACTAAGAACCACCTCACCGTCCACTGAAGGATGATAGGGGAGGGGGGGTGCTTGCTCACAAGACACACGCGAGGGGGAGGGGGCGGGGGGGGGGTAGAGACCAACCCCTCCCAAGGTGCCCATGGGGGTCTATTTATAGATTTCCCAAAACTGGGCTGCGGATAGCCGAAATTCCCCTATCCGCAGCTCAACCATGACCCTGAACGGACAACGCAGGAAGGGGGGCAAATGGGGCTCGAGGTGCCCACTTCCCCCTTCGCAAGAGGTCCTACCTGCCCCCCCCCCCCCCCCCCCCCCCCCCCCCCCCCCCAAGGGGGCCGGGCGAGTGGGAGGAGTCCTCCTACTCGCCCGAAGGGGGCCGGCGAGTGGGAGGGCCTCTCCCACTCGCCCAAAAAGGGGGGCGGCGAGTGGGATGCCCCTCCCACTCGCCCGGCGAGTGGGTGGACTCCTCCCACTCGCCTAAAGAGGGCCCGGCGAGTGGGATACTCCTCCCACTCGCCCAAAGGGAGCTGGGGGAGCGGATGCTCCCTCCGCTTCCCTCGCCGCCTCTTCTTGCCTCGATCGGTTTCGATTGCTTTCGAGCGGTCATTCTGCTCGTCTCGGCCACCCTTACTGTTAAGACCCCATCCGCATCGGGTCGCACCGACTCAGAAAATATGCGGGTTGTACAAGCACCATAAAAATTGTTACCTTAATGGCTTAATACATGAATTTGTACAAGAAATTTTGGTCATGATTTATGTGGTATAAAAGCTCCTTAGAAACTGGACTTCCTCAACCGCTCCTCTGCAATCCGATCGCATGACTCTTCACGCTGTCCTCTCTGGCGGGCACCACCATCGCTCCGTTGCCCCCCACCGGGGTCCTGCCGTCCTTGCCGATCCCACTCCTTAACCTAATAAAACCATACAAGTTCCTCCACTTCCTCACGGTCGCGTTCTTCCGTTGCTCACACACCGCCTCGCCCATCCCTAATCCTCGACGACCAGCCGGGAATCCGTCCCTCTTCATCTTCTCCGGCGTACCAGAAGACCCGGACAGATGCAGCGCATTAATGACAGACTTTATTGCGCGGCTCGAAGAAGCCCGATAAGCAATCATGATTTCGCCGACTTCAGCCGTACTAAGCCGCCCTCCTGCCTGAAACCCCTCCTCAACCCGCGGGTACAGCTTGTGGTACTGAACGCCGAGATAGTTACTCGCCAGCATTTTGAAAGTTGTGAAGTCACATAAAGGGAAGTGGATGAGGACGTCGATCCGGCCCGGCCGCTTCACCGCCGGGTCGCTGAGGGCGTTATTTACCTCGCTCGCCGTGAACACCATGACGCGTTCCTCGCTGCAGCAGGATAACACGCTGTCCATGGCATTCAATATCCATGGCCTCGCCAAATACCGGTCGAGATTCTCGACAAGAACAACCGACTGCCGGGTAGTGTCGAAGAGGAGCGATCGGAGCTCTCCCGCATCAGAAACAAGCGAGAGGTCGAGGTCGTAGACATCGTAGACGAGGAAACGCGCCATGGCCGCCGCAAAGGTGGATTTGCCGGTCCCCGGCGCGCCGTAGAGGAGGTAGCTCCGTTTCCACACGCGGCCGAGTCGCGCGTAGTAATCCCGACCCTTTAGAAACCCCTGCAGATCTGCCTGCACCCGCGATTTTACAGCCGGATCCATCGCCACCGTCTCCAGCGTAGCCGGGTGGGTAAATGTCATTGCCCTCCACCGCCTTTCAGCGGTGTTTGAGTACAGCCTGATCTCTTTTTGCCGTAGCTCGATCTCCTCAACGTGCTGAAGGTACGGCCGCAGGACACGGTGTCGATCCTTCCGGCAGATCCGAAGGGCGAGGTCGCCTCCAGGGAGGGAGATCCAGGAGAGGCGGGATTGGAGGAAGGAGTCGTGGACTATTTCCCCTACGGGGAGATGGACGGAGAAGTCGTTGGGGCGGATATCGGACGAGAAGAGGTTGACGTGGTCGGAATCTTCGACGCCGGAGAGGGAGGCAACGTAGACGGCGGCTTTCCTGTACAGCGGATTTCCTTGCAATCCGTCGTAGCGGGGGATATTGAAAGTTTGATAGGAATGGAATTGAACTTCGGCCCAGCGAAAGAAACTGCTAAGGCTGTGGAGAAGGGAATTGAAGGATAGGATGGTGCGGAGGAGCAGCAGCGTGCAGGCGACGGCGGCAACGGCCCGGAGAATGCTCTCACCCGATAGATCGATCATCGGAGACGACGAGATCGTGAAGCGAGTGATGGTCAGGAGGCCATTACCATCCCCGCTGTCGGTCGAAGAGAGGTAGCTTTGTCTACTAGAAAGTCTAGAATCGGTAATGTTGGTTGAGACGGCGGTCGGGAATAATAGAGAGAAACAGGAAATTTATATAGCGATGAAGAAGATCTGCGATCAGATCAACGGGACTGGAAGCGGGGAATTGGGGCTCCGACGTGCCACCTGGGTTGAGGTCCTTGACTCGCGGGCGGGAGGGAGGGTAAACAATTTTCTCTTTCCAGATAAATATAGAAATTAATTTTATAAGAATAAGAATAATTCCTATTTCAATAAATGTGCATTTGAAAATTGAATTAATGCCGTGTGTTTTCTTATTTGTTATGGGTCCGTTGTTTTTTAAATAAAAATTGGTGGACACACAGTTCAACTTTTTTTTCATTAATTAAATCTGCACGAATTGTTGAGATGAAAGTGAAACTAACAACATCTCACAGGTTGCTACAGTGCATGCTGAACTTGAAAATCAATGAAACACATGAGGTGTGAAACTAGAGAGTTAGTTCGTAGAAAGATTTTGATGATATGAAAATTTCTACACTCACAGTGCTTCGTTCCAATCAAATGGATTGGTCGGGAGGAATTTAAATTAAACTTAAAAGTAATTCATTTCAGGCCTGTTCAGATGGAATGAATTGAAGGTGGAACCGGAATTGGTCACCGATTCGCCCCACATAGCGCACCGCTGGTATCCCCTCCTGTGCCTCTTTTTTTTTCTGCATCTGCTTTCGATCTTCCTTCGAAGTTTCTGTTTATATGTTTTCTACATCTGGTTATGGATTTTAGTTCATATCCATGCGGATCTACTTCGATTTAATGATTCATGTTGATATATACTATTTCTTAGGATCTTGGTTGAGGTTATCTGATCACGAGATTAGTCATGTTCTTGGGTTTATCATTTAGGTTCTTAAACAAAGTTATTTTCTGTACTGTGATTCTCCCATCGAAAGATGATAGCATTTTGGATGATTTAAGTTTGTTTATAATTTGGATGATTTCGGTTTAAAATTCTTTTCATATATTTCATTTTCTACTGATGATTACTGCATGAATATGATTAGAAGATTCTGAAAACATGTGTTTTTATCTACGTGCCCATAATAAAATTGCATTAGTTCTCATTAAAAATGTATTCTTATCATGCTCTGATAATTAACAGAATATGTTTTAATGCGCAATTAGTATGAATGAATTCTATCCTGCAACCGAATAGTAAAATTGTTCAATTTTAATTCTTGTACCTTAATTTCATCCTACAGCCGAATAACATTATTGAAATTCAGCTCAATTCTAATTTCTGCGGGTTTTGGAATTAACTGAATTTCAATTCCTCAATTGCAAAACTCGCGTTCCGAACAGACCAAATGAGATCTGGGTTAGGTGATAGTGATGGCTTAGGAGGCAAATAGGTAGATATTAGGGTTGCCTCGCTTCAGAAATTTTAGATACACTCATAGCATTGTTGCCGGGGTTCCCCTAAATTAGTCCGAGTTGAGCCGCTTTGGATTTTAACCAGGCCTCCGAAATGGGTCAGGGCAACCAAGCAAGATGCAGGTGCGAGCCGCACCCGTCCGAGGTCCCGCAAGTCGTCGTGCAGCACACGCGGTCAACCCGCTCGGGTGCACCCGTGCGGCGCGCGTGCGCAAGCGGCCCGCGCCAACCACGCGCGCGACAAGCGCACACACACATCCAGCGCGTGGCCAGCTCGTGCACACAACTAGCCGCGCGCGCGGTTTGGGCTGGTGCTCGGCCAGCGCGTGCGTACAGCGCGAGTGTGCGCGTACATCGCGCGCACGACCCGCGTACAGGCGTGCACAACCCGCGTACAGTCTGCACACGACCGCGAACCCACGTGCAAAGCCGTCGGGGCCGCCGCCGAACCTCCCCGAACCACCCAGGGGGCATGCCCGTCATTTTTCAGAAATTGATGATCCAGGTGACCAGGATCGTGTAACCTTATTCGTCGGTCCAAACTCCAAGACGACACAATTATCAAGTATATACTTTATATAATATAAGTATATATAAGTATATATAAGTATATATACATATACGAGCAGTCGTGCACGGGGGACCCCGTGCGGGGGGAGAGGGGGCGACATTGGTCGTGGGGGCGACATTGGTCGTCGGGGATACATTGGTCGTCGGGGATACATTGGTCGTGGGGGCGACATTGGTCATGGGGGCGACATTGGTCGTGGGGGCGACATTGGTCGTGGGGGCGACATTGGTCGTCCGGTCGACATTGGTCGTGGGGGCGACATTGGCCGTGGGGGCGACATTGGCTGGGGGCGGCGACATTCGTCGAGGGCGACGACATTCGTCGGGGGCGACGCATTCGTCGGGGGCGACGACATTCGTCGGGGGCGACGCATTCGTCGGGGGCGACGACATTCGTCGGGGCAGGGACATTCGTCGGGAGCAGGGGCATTCATTGTTGGCGGGGACATTCTTGGGTGTGGGGGGGACGACATTCGTGGGTAAAAATCAATTCAAGATGATATAGCAACATAAGATAATATATATATTTGCGTATATCTTAAAAATTAACATAAGATGATATACTTTTAAAGGGAAAAACCATTTTGATGGAAGCACAAATACCATGATCAACACTTTATGAATGTCTAATATTAAATTCACAGCCCAATATTAAATTCACAGCTTGACAGACTATTGGAGAGATGATATCCAAATTGACCTGAAAGAAATTAATTACTAAATTGAACAAAAGTTGTGTTTAAAATTTGAGAGTGGTGTGTTTTATGTGATGGAAATGCAGTGTGCTGCTTTTCAAATAAATCGAATGATATAATGAATCATAAAATAAAAGTTGATTTTTTTTCTCGCAAATGGCCTAGCCAAAACTTTTCTGCACCGAGAGTGGGGAGGAAGAAATTAATCTAATATGTTTGGGATATCTTAATTTATTAAAATTGGACAATTACTTGACATTCTGATCAAAACATATATTTTTAGAACAGTCCTTTGATGATGATTAGAGAGCCGGTCCAACTGCAGTTCATTTAGCTGTTGTTAAACATAAAATGCCTGCAAATTACATTAAGCATGTTCACAATAATATAAACATTGATGGCAGTAGAGCGTTCACAATAATAAAAACACACTTTCAGATTTCAGCATCTAAGTAACAAACATATATATTTCATCTAAGAAACAATAGCACTGCACATGTCTACTGATTATAGAGATAATCCTCTTCGGTACACCATTCTGAGTCAGTTTCACCTGCATTCAAGAAATTGAGCAATGGAAACCAATCAGCAAAGGGGAAACCAACGGTTAGCCAGCTCCATGACACATCTGAGCAATCTAAAGCAAAGCAATCTAAAACGAATATGAAAATTGAGCTCCAAGCCAGCTTTTTGAAGGGGAAACCAATCATCAATAGAATTGAAACCAATCATACCAGAAAATAATGCACAAACTAAAGAAAAGCGAGGCATGGTTGAACTGAAAGAACAGAAAAGAACATAACTTATAAAGAGAAGTGAGGCATGCTCCCACATAATAATTTTCCAAAAACCAGAGTAACTATGGTCGCCGGCTTCTAAAGACTTGCTTCTCCAAAATACGATCATCGATTACAATTTACCTATCAAACCTGAATCTATGATGCACAATCAATTGATCCCCAATGGAATACTGATCAGGACAAACCTAAAGAGTGTATATGGCGATTGGAGCAAAACAGAAATAATAAAACTTAGCATTGTTAAGTATTTTCTAAATAATTCAAAACAACAGAGATCTATATATTAAAATGTTTAGAAAATGGCAGAGATCTCTAAATAAGGAAGCTCTTGAAAAAAACTGCGCTTTTATAATGAATCAAAGTTCAAAAAATGGCAGAAAAGTGGAACTTTTGTCAAACATTTTAATTCAACTGATCTCAAATCAAACATTATCTAAATTCTAAAATAAGTATTATCAAAGAGGTATAATCTGAAGATAAATTTGTACACAAAGTCACATGAATTGTTTCTAGCAGGTCTAAATGTCAGAGCATGAACATCTAGATGGCTAAAATTAAAAATAAGGATTGTTTCTCATATTTTGGATCTCAATCCAGAGTAGACCTATAAATGACTGAAATATACATATAACCATCTCATTCATGGTAGGCCTCAAATTAGAATCAGTAAAAACAAACCTCATTGCTCGCCCGGAAGCTCCTCTTCGATGTCTTCTCTCTATACCTTCTACCCTCAAAAAATAAAAAAAGAACAAAATTATGAAAACTCCATCAACCTTTGAAGCATAACGACGATTAGAAAAAGACTAAAAAGGAACTCTACTTTCAATTTTATATACGTGCGAGTACACTTTGTAAGTGAGATTTAGATGTTTATCTGTTAAATCAATGATTTGATAGGTGCTTCATTTGCAAGTGAAATGAAAAACAGAAAAAAAATAGGGGTGGAATGAAGAACATTGGTTAATCATGCTATTGAAATGAAAAACATTTGGGAAGAACCTGAGCAACAGTACATAGACATTAATACGTTCTGTGAGTACACTTTGCAAGTGAGATTTATGTAGGGAATGAAAGTCACAGATAACGACGTCTCCCACCGATCAATAGAGCCTACAAATCTGAGAAAAGCAAACCAACAAAACAAAACAACACAAGAGATTTTACGTGGAAAACCTTCACCACTTGAAAGTCAAAAACCACGGGGCACGACACAACAAAATCCACTATAATAAATAAGGATTATAAAAATTATCTAGGTTTGCCCAAACCTAGAACGCCCACCGGATTTGACAAACAAATCCACTCCTCTCTCCACCACAAAGATGAACACACAACTTCTCTACAATAGGATAAAACTCTACTCTCTCTTCAAGCAAAATAGCAAACGAAAACTAGAAAGAGAACACCTTAAACCGTAAACGAAGAGGCCTTTGAAACGGTAGAGAAATCCCCAAGCGAAATGGAGGAAACACCTCCTCTTTCCGGCAATGGCAACGGCAGCGGCAACACCCTTCAAATCGGCGGCGGCGACAGCCTTCTCCAAGAGCAGCGGCGACAACCCTAATCTTCCAGCGACAGGGGTGGCGACAGCCCTAACCTCCAGCGACAAATCTGTCCAAGAAGGCGGCAGCGACAACCCCTCCAAAACCAGCGGCGACAGCGCCTCTTCAACCTCCGACAGCAGCGCCGACAACCCCTCCTTCAACGCACCGGCGGCGGCTCTCCAAGAACGAGAGAAGAAGAAATTGGGGGGGGGGGGGGGGGGGGGGGGGTTGTACGCAATCGGGAGAGAGGGAGAGAGATAATAGAAATTAATCTAAAACCTAACTCCACGTCAAAACCAGCGATAACAACTGTTCACGCCAAAACTGGTCCGGTTCAGCTTGAACCGGTCCAAGAAAAAACACCCAGAATTTGCTCCACGCCAAAAGACAGAACTAAAAGAGTTGCAACCTGCTTTTTGAGGAGTTGCAACCTATTTTGCTGAACCAAAAAATCTGCGCGCCAAACACCTTTAGGGGCTGAACCCCAACAATTTATACACACACACACATCTTTATATATACATTGCAAGTGAGATTTATATATACAGTTAATACGTTCTGTGAGATTTCTAGCAATCAACAGTACATCAAAATGATTTTGGATTACCTCTTCTGTGAGATATAGGTGCGGAAACCCAAAGAAGAAGAAGAACGTTTGGGAAACAGAAAAACAGAGAATACACAGAAAATACACCAATACACGAAGCAATCGAAAACAGAGATGGATCCAAAAAACGGAGAATACACCAAGCAATCGAACCTGCGGAGGATGTGTGGAGCAACTGCGGAGGATCTGCGGCGGAGCCTCAACTACTGAGGTGAAGGCGCGGAAACCCGAAGAAGAAGAAGAAGTTGAACAGGAAAGGTGCGGTGAAGGTGCCTGAACTGCTGCGGTGGAGCCTCAACTGCTGCGGTGAAGGTGCGGAGCCTCAACTATTGCGGTGAAGGAGCATGGAAATGTAAGAGCTCTACGTCTATGAGAAGAGGCGCAACATTAACGGTGGTGAATGAGTGGAGTAGGAGGCGCGGTGTACTGCAGATTTCGACGGGAGGTAGGAGGCGCAGCTTTGGAATCACGCGATGATGGAGGAGGAGCTCTTGAGGAGGTGTATGTGAGGCTTTGTGGAGGAGACTCTCTGACATCTTTCGGCGTGCGACAGTCGAGGGCTGACAGGGTGATGCTGGTTCCAAAGCACGAAATGGCTTCCACGGCACAACAGTCCACGACATGAAATGGCTTCGCCGGATGAGCTGCGGAAGTGGCGGTCCATGACCCGAAAGGGCTTCGTCGGATGAACTGAGGAAGTGCAGCCCACGACTGGCAGCACGAAATGGCTTCCACTACCCCAAAAATTGCCTGAAAAGAGTAGACCTGAGCTTCTTTGCCAAGGAATCGGAGGAAGGGTGGCGTCGAGGCTCTATATGAAAGAGGAAACTTGCAGGAGGGTCGCCGGAGGAGGTATAGACGTGGCTTTCGGCGGGTCTCTGTCGAGGTTAGCGCGACAATGACGACAAGTAGTCGGGGTACATAGAGTGGCTGCAGGGACATTTAGTGTTGGATAACAGTTTCTAGCACTTAAACGTGTGGTTGAACCTTGATTAGTTGCATTCCCTGTAGATTAGTAGAGAAATTATTGTGAGATTAAAACAGGTAACAGTTACTACATGTATGGTTGGTTTGCAAGGTTTATGTAGGGATCATACCGTGGATTGTAGACGATTCAACGCCATCTGGCATTATATCATCGTAGTCCGTTGTACTGGTAGTTGTTATTTCAAGATTGTTGGTATTATTATTATTATGGTGAGCTCGACGGAGATCCATTCTTCTGTCATTAGTTGCGACACGTCGGTCTTGAATTGATCTGTATATTGGTGGTCTGCCTCTGGGTCGAGATGATCGCGGTGGTAAAGGGTTTGTTTCCCCCTCATGTGTCGGTTCGTTTTCTTGTATGGGTGTATATATATTAATGCTTTGTTGATTATGACGCATTTCCCTTCTTCGTGCATTCGTTATATTACGTCTGTTTATAGTTGAAGCATGTATTGGTGGTCTCCCCCTTCGTCGAGATGTTATTGGAGGAGGAACTAAGGTTGCATTAGTTACGACGTTTACATCTTCTGAAGTTTCTGAAATTGTCGGGCATGTTTGTTTGTATTGGTAAGTCATTAGAGTAGTGCACATTGATTTGCCTTTTTTAATGCAAATTAAAACAGAATTATTTAAAAGAAGAGCTCATACCTGTTGGTGAGACCCTTGTTTCACCGTGATCAGGTTGATTTTGTTGCGTTGGCATCTGGACAACGTTGTTCTCCGTTTGTTGAACTGCTGCAACGTTGTTTTGTTGGATTCTGCGTAGCTCCCTTCTTCTGGCATTAGTTGCCTCGTGTCTCTCTTGAGTGGATGCATACATAGGAGGTCTTCCTCTTCGGCGGGTTGTTACGACTTCAACCTCTTCTACTATCTCTGGTAGCGCTTAAATGAAGTCAGGTCATTAAGCAACTGTATTATTGATGGATTTTTAAAACTGTAAGTTGTTGTTGAGCTTAACCTGACGTGGATGTATTATTGGTCGCTCGATTTCGACGGAGTTCCTTTCTTCGGGCGTTAGTGGCCTCGCGTCTCTCTTGAGGAGATGTGTACGTAGGAGGTCTTCCCCGTCTGCGGTTTATTCCGATAGGCAAGTTGTCGGAGTTGTTATTCGACATGCTGTTTTTTGGAAAATTGGATTTTAATTTATTGCGGAGTTATAACAATCGAA
This sequence comes from Dactylorhiza incarnata, assembly GCA_033032865.1. NCBI lineage: Eukaryota > Viridiplantae > Streptophyta > Magnoliopsida > Asparagales > Orchidaceae > Dactylorhiza > Dactylorhiza incarnata. The sequence goes on along the minus strand of JAWHQI010001050.1, from coordinate 60,665 downwards.
ATTTTTAGACAAATACTCAATTGATTCCAAAAAGTTGTGGTAGTTTATGCAGAATAGCGGAATGGCAACAGGAAGAGAATTGAATTTTTTTAAGAAAAAGTAAAACTTGAAGAAATATTTGAGTGGTGTCATCATTAAATAAAACATGAAAGCATTGTAAGCAAGTATGTAAATAAAGATCTATTTGCTCCGCTTGACCCTCTACCGGCCAATACTACGGAGCAACCCTATAAACATTCATCACAGAGTCTGTTGTGCTTTGCTTAGCCACTACTTGACTAATACCTCAAAGCACACCTAGAGTACGCGCATTTAAAAGAAAATAGAAGCCTTGAAGAGTGCTGGTTGGTTTGAAAGGATAATGTACCTCGGTCGCAGAAGATTGAATGTATGAGTCTAGACTTGTTCAGTTCCTCCAAATGATCTCCTGTTAAGATTATTCAGAAACATATATTGGAAAATTATTTTTATAAACATGATCCCATAATAAACCACACAGAAGCAAGCCCATTGCTCAATAATTGAAAGGCATCCTCTTATGCCTTCGAACTGATGTCCGATATTTGCTGAAAAATGGAAGACATTGTAATTAAAAGGCGCTCGTATCAAGAATTGTTTCAGAACATGCATAATGCACAAAGAAACTGAATTGAATACTGCTCCTGGGCAGAGAAATGGAGAAGTCATGTAAGAGATGCAATGGAGTTACTTCTTTTTAGGAATGTGGTAAAATCTAAGTGAACTAAATCAACATTCAATATGATTCATATAACAGACCATGAAAGTCTTTTAGAATATGAAAATTAGTAAACAATCATAATATGCTAATAATATTTAATTGTTTAATAAACTGCGCAGAATGAATAAAAAGAACGTGAGTTTTGCAGCGGATCTAGAGAGAACAACTGAGAAAGGAAAATGGACTGTAATGATATATTTGCTGCCTGAAAATAACAAACAACAAATCATTGCATGCAATCCTAACTTATGAAGAAACTTACATTTATAAACTTTGAGATGGATCTGTAATAAAATCAAAATAGATTTGGAAGAATTTATATCTGCCTTGCGTAATAGCTGCGTGAATCTGCTTGAATCTGCATTGAGTAATTTTACCTTACCAGAAACAGGACAATAAATGTTATAAGAATTTCTTATTAGATTTAAATAGAATATAAATCTCAGACGTTGGATATTAAAATTCTATTCAAGCATAGAATAATGTTATTTTGTGGGCTGCTACTTTGGAATTTGAAGAGTGCATGTAAACAATTAATTAACTATATCTAAATGGTCGGGTGCAGTTTTGATAAGGTACACCTATGCTGTTTATCTAAATTTCTGGCTACAAATTTGATAAACTGCAGCCGTGAAGTATTGATAAAGTACAAATTTCATATTTAATAAAACTGCAAGCAGTTTTGATAATCTGCCCCGCACTATTATTGCGACAACGTGTAATTATTTAAAATATGACGTGATCGCTCTCTCATTGATCATGTTCTGATTTAGATAATAGTACTCTTCATGAGGAGCTTGAGCCAAATAAACATAAAATGATTTTAGGTAATTGAAATCGCACCAAGAGGAGGTCAGTTGATAAATTAAAATGAAATCTATAAAACAGTTAGCAGTTGTGGTCTGAAAAGTGGAGTGTAGGGAAGAAAACAAATAGTTTGAAGTAATCTGCTTTGATCTCAACAAAAAACTGAAACAAAAAATAGTATCTAAGTGGAAGCTAACAGAAATTTATCACAAAAAAAGAACCGTGAAATCTAACATGGTGCATATAATTTTTCTATGATATGTAGCAGCTATTTCTTGTTCATTAAAATATTTCTTGTTCATAAAAACTTAAATGAAAAAGAAAAAAAAGTAAACTAACTGGAATGGTTCCGTAGGAAGGTTTTTTTGAAATTTAGCGGAAGAGGAGGCTGAAACGCTAACTGAAATCCAAGAAGAATGATTTAGAAATCGATAAATAAGAGAAAATTGTGTGAAATGGGTTCTTAAAAAATAGATGTGTTAGATGTAGCGGAAGAGGAGGTCTAAACGGAAACTGAAATCGAAGGAAAATCTGAAATAAAAACATAAATAAAAAAAAGAGTTGATCTGTGAAAAGAAAGAGTAAATAACTGAAAAAGATGGAGGTCCTCACAGGCGTAGAGTTAGGGTTTTTGGAGGTCCTCACAGGCGAAGAAAAATTGGAATAAAAACCAAAAATAAGAGAACAATCTGAAATGGTCCTCACAGGCCAAGAAGAAGTGGAGTAGAAACCCAGAAATAAGCGGAAACCTTCTGAAATGGTACCGTAATAAAGTAGAACTGTGGGATGTAGCGTAAGAGGTGGCTAAAAGGATAACTGAAATCTTAGGAAAACTGAAATCGAAGGAAAAGTGAAGTAAAAATTGTTGGGCTTCAGCCCCAAAAGGTGAGATTTTTTGGTTCAGCATTAAAAGGTTGCAACTCATCGAAAGGCAGGTTGCAACCCATCCTCTGCTGCACTTTCCTGAAGGAAAAAATAAACCAGTTTTTTTTGAGCGTTTTTGGATCCGGTTCAACAGGCTGTTCTTATTATTGATTTATTGGCGTGAACAGTTTTATTTGGCTCAGTTTTTGAGGGGTTAGGGATTATTATTCCCGATTGAAAACTGCCGCCTCTCCCTCTCTTCTTCTTCTTCAGTTTTTGGAGAGCAGCCGCCCCCCCCCCCCCCCCCCCCCCCCCTTGTCTTCCTCTCGCTCTTTTTGGGAGAACCGCCACCGGTGCGTTGGAGGAGGGGGTTGCCGGCGCCGCTGTCGGAGGTTGAAGAACTGCTGTAGCCGCTGTCTTGGAGAGGGGGTTGGGCTGCTGTTTTGGTGGAGGGTTGTCGCCGCCACCGCCGCTGATTTGGAGGGTTGTCGCCGCCGCCGCTGCTGTTTTTTAGTGAGGGTTGCCGTTGCCGTTGCCGTTGCCGGAAAGAGGAGGTGTTTCCTCCGTTTCGCTTGGAGATTTCTCCACCGTCTTCAAAGGCCTCTTCGTCTACGGATTAAGGTGTTTTCTATCTCGTTTTCGCTTGCTATTGTGCTTGAAGAGAGAGTAGATTTTTATCCTATTGTAGAGAAGTGGTGTTCATCTTTGTTGGCGGAGAAGGTTGGATTTGTTGTCAAATCTGGTGGGCGTTCTAGGTTTGGGCAAACCTAGATATTTCGTTGTAATCCTTATTTATTATAGTGGATTTCGTTGTGCCGTGCCCCGTGGTTTTTGACCTTCAAGTTGTGAAGGTTTTCCACGTATATCTCTGTGTTTGTGGGTTTGTTTTGTTGGTTTGATTTTCTCAGGTTTTGTATGCTCTATTGATCCGTGGGAGACGTCGTTATCTGCGGCCTTCATTCCCTACAAGTGGTATCAAAGCCAGGTTCTTTGGCTTGTCGTTTTTATTTCTCGGTTTCTAACTCGGTGCGGTAGGTGATGACCATTGGTCCGCTCCCTATCCTCTCTTGTTAATCCCTTGAAATAAATCGACTTGCGTAGCGTGTTAGAGCAATTTGTTGTTTGAGAAAGCAATGGAACAGAACACAAGGATGGTCAGTATGAATGACAAGAATTGGAGCATATGGAAGCCTCGGAAGGAGGATCTTTTATATTGTAAAGATCTCCATGCTCCGTTGACAGGGAGACCGGCTTCAGTTAAGGATGATGAAGAGCGGAAAAGGATGGATCGGAAGGCAGTAGGGTTCATTAGGCAGTGGCTTAATGACTCTTTTTTTCATCATGTTTCCACGGAGTCCTCGGCTCAAGCCTTATGGAAAAAGCTTGAAGCCTTGTATGAGCGGAAGACTGCAGGTAACAAGGCATTTCTGATTAGGAAGCTTGTTAATTTGAAGTACCGGGAAGGTTCGCAGATGACTGAGCACCTGAACCTTGCCCAAAGTATTATCAATCAGTTGGAGTCCATGAAGATTACCTTGGGAGATGAACTCCAAGCTCTGATGGTCCTTAGTTCCTTACCAGAGAGTTGGGAGACTCTAGTAGTGTCGTTGAGCAACTCAGCACCTGATGGCGTGGTAACCATGGAGATGGTGTCTAGTTGTCTCCCGAACGAAGAGTTGAGAAGGAAGGATTCTGGATCTTCCAATTCGGGTGTTTTCCTCATGGAAGGAAGAGGTAGATCTGTGAAGAAGGATGTGAAGAACAGGGGCACTTCCAGGAGCAAGTCTAGGGGCAAATCCAAGAAGGACATTGAGTGCTACTATTGTAAGAAGAAGGGTCATTTCAAGAAGGATTGTTTCCAAATGAAAAGAGACCTGAAGGGAAAGACCAAGGAGGTAGGAGAATCCAGTGGTGATGTGACGACTTCGATTGTGGAGGCTGAGCCGTTATGCTTGCAATGCAGTGGGTCGTCTTGCCAGGAATGTGTTGACACAGACTGGATCGTGGACGGAGGTGCATCTTATCATTGCACTCCTCACAGGGATTACTTCTACACCTATTCTGCGGGAGACCTTGGTGTGATCCGGATGGCTAATTCCGGTGAATCGTTGATTATTGGCAGTGGTGATGTCTACTTGGAGACTGAGTTTGGGAAGATTGTTCTCAAGGGCGTCAGGCATATTCCTGACTTGAGAATGAATCTGATTTCCGTTGGTAGACTTGATGACGGTGGTTACACTAGCATTGAAGGTGGTGGTACCTGGAGGTTGCTGAAGGGCTTTTTGGTGGTAGCCAGAGGAAGGAAGTGCTGTGGCCTTTATCGCACTAAGGCCAAGATCTGTGGTCCAAGTGTGAATGCTGCTGAGGGCGACTCTATGGAGTTATGACATCACAGGCTTGGGCATATCAGTGAGAAGAGCTTGAAGATCTTGGTGAAGAACAAAGTTCTTCCGGAGCTATCAGGAGGGATTCCCAACACGTGTGTGCATTGCTTGGCCGGTAAGCAGAAACGTGTTTCCTTTGCTGATTCTGAACCAAATTGGAAGGCGGAGTTACTATATTTGATACACACTGATGTGTGTGGTCCTATTGAGCCCAAGTCTGTGGGCGGAGCTGCTTATTTCGTCACGTTCATTGACGATCATTCCAGGAAAGTCTGGGCATATCCTGTGAAACAAAATAGTGATGTTCTAGCAAAGTTTGTAGAGTTTAGAGCAAAAGTGGAGAAGATGACTGGTAAAGAAATAAAGCGTGTTCGATCTGACAACGGGGGAGAATACATCGGTGCCTTCGATGCTTATTGCAGAGAGCATGGCATAGTGCATGAAAGGACAATCCCGAGGACGCCGCAACAGAATGGGTTGACAGAGAGGATGAACAGGACGATTGTTGAGAAGATCAGATGCATGATTTCTCAAGCTGGTATTGGTAAGCAGTTTTGGGCAGAGGCTGTGCAAACTGCTGTTCATCTGATAAATTTGTCTCCTTTGGCACCTCTGAATGGTGATATTCCAGAGCGTGTTTGGTCCGGGAAGGAAGTGTCGTACGGACATGTGCGGGTGTTTGGGTGCAAAGTTCATGTTCATGTCCCCAAGAAAGAGAGATCGAAGCTTGATGAGAAGTCTCGGGAGTGTATCTTGTTGGGATTTCCCCATGAGGAGTTTGGATATAGACTCTGGGATCCCTTGAACAAGAAGATGATCAGAAGCAGAGATGTGATCTTTGTTGAAGATCACATGGTTGGTGAGCAGATTGATGCGGAGTCACATGTTCCACAGTTGCCACCTGCGGAGGAGAGGCCCTATGTTGATGATGGGCCAGTAGAGACTGTTGCTGATGATGAGCATGCTGAGGAGGAGGTTGGTGAGCTTATTCCTGATGAGGAGATGATCCCGGATGTAGGGGGAGCTCTGCCAGTTGATGTGCCACCTGTGGTGGAGGTTCCTCCTGTCAGATCTGAGAGAGTCAGAAGGCTCAATATCAGGTATTCTCCTCATGAGTATATCTTGCTTATAGATAGTGGAGAGCCTGAGTCCTATAAGGAGGCTCAGAGTGCTGAAGATCGTGAGGCTTGGACGGCTGCTATGGAAGAGGAGTTGTACTCCCTTCAGAAGAACGAGACGTATGACTTAGTCCCATTGCCTAAAGGGAAGAGAGCTTTGAAGAACAAGTGGGTCTTCAAGCTGAAGTTGGATGAAAGTCTCTCTCAGCCGAGGTACAAGGCGAGACTAGTAGTTAAAGGTTTCAGTCAGAAACAAGGTATAGATTTCGATGAGATATTTTCCCCTGTGGTGAAAATGTCCTCTATCAGACTGGTGTTGGGTGTGGCTGCCTCCATGGATCTTGAAGTCGAGCCGATGGACGTCAAGACGACATTTTTGCATGGTGATTTAGAGGAAGAGCTATACATGGAGCAGCCCGAAGGCTTTGTGGCTAAGGGGAAGCATCATCTGGTCTGCCGGCTCAAGAAGAGCCTTTATGGGTTGAAGCAGGCACCCAGGTAGTGGTATAGGAAATTTGACTCGTTCATGATGAAGAGCAAATTCCAACGGACCAGGGCTGATCACTGCGTATATGTGAAGAAAACTGAGAAGGCGTTTACTATTCTGCTGTTGTACGTAGATGATATGCTGATTGTTGGGGATGACAAGGCAATCATAACTGAGTTGAAGAAGGAGCTCGGTGAGTCCTTTGAAATGAAGGATTTGGGACCGGCAAGGAAGATTCTTGGAATGAAAATTACCAGGGACAGGAGTGCCGGTTAACTATGGCTATCTCAGTCTGAGTATGTGGAGAAAGTGCTGAAGAGGTTCATGATGGACAAGGTAATACCCGTTGCTACTCCTTTAGCCGGGGCACTTCAGACTTTCTAGTTCTCAAAGTCCTTCATCTGAGGAGGAGGTGGAAGAGATGAGTCATATCCCTTACGCATCTGCAGCAGGGAGCTTGATGTATGCTATGGTCTGCACTAGGCCAGACATAGCTCATGCTGTGGGATCTGTGAGCCGTTATTTGGCAAACCCAGGGAAAGATCACTGGAGTGCTGTGAAATGGATATTCCGTTATCTCCGAGGTACCTCAGACCTTTGCCTAAAGTTTGGTGGAGGTCCACCAGAACTTATTGGGTACTCGGACTCGGATATGTCAGGAGATGTTGACACGAGGAGATCCACTTCTGGATTCGTGGTCACATTTGCAGGGGGAGCAGTGTCATGGCAGTCAAGGCTTCAGAAGTGCGTGGCATTGTCAACAACGGAGGCTGAATATATTGCGTTGACTGAGGCGTCAAAGGAGCTTATTTGGATGAAGAAGTTCATGCTTGAGCTTGGTCTCCGACAAGACGTGTACACAGTATTTTGTGACAGTCAGAGTGTTATATTCTTGGCCAAGAATCCCGCCTTTCACTCCAGGACGAAGCACATCGACGTGAAGTATCACTGGATTCAGGATGCAGTTGAAGAGAAGCTGTTGGTGGTGGAGAAGATCCACACGGATGAAAATCCTTCGGATATGATGACGAAGGTGGTCGCAAGGGAGAAGCATGATTTTTGCCGACGGTCGATCGGCATGATGTCCACTTGATGGAGTCAAGGTGGAGAACTCCCCTTTATGGTATGAAGGGGGAGTTTGTTGGGGTTCAGCCCAAAAAGGTGAGATTTTTTGGTTCAGCACTAAAATGTTGCAACTCATCGAAAGGCAGGTTGCAACCCATCCTCTGTTGCACTTTCCTGAAGGAAAAAATAAACCAGTTTTTTTTGGGCATTTTTGGGTCCGGTTCAGCGGGCTGTTCTTATTATTGGCGTGAACAATTTTATTTGGCTCAGTTTTTGAGGGGTTAGGGATTATTATTCCCGATTGAAAACTGCCGCCTCTCCCTCTCTTCTTCTTCAGTTTTTGGAGAGCAGCCGCCCCCCCTTTGTCTTCCTCTCGCTCTTTTTGGGAGAACCGCCACCGGTGCGTTGGAGGAGGGGGTTGCCGGCGCCGCTGTCGGAGGTTGAAGAACTGCTGTAGCCGCTGTCTTGGAGAGGGGGTTGGGCTGCTGTTTTGGTGGAGGGTTGTCGCCGCCACCGCCGCTGATTTGGAGGGTTGTCGCCGCCGCCACTGCTGTTTTTTAGTGAGGGCTGCCGTTGCCGTTGCCGGAAAGAGGAGGTGTTTCCTCCGTTTCGCTTGGAGATTTCTCCACCGTCTTCAAAGGCCTCTTCGTCTACGGATTAAGGTGTTTTCTATCTCGTTTTCGCTTGCTATTGTGCTTAAAGAGAGAGTAGATTTTTATCCTATTGTAGAGAAGTGGTGTTCATCTTTGTTGGCGGAGAAGGTTGGATTTGTTGTCAAATCCGGTGGGCGTTCTAGGTTTGGGCAAACCTAGATATTTCGTTGTAATCCTTATTTATTATAGTGGATTTCGTTGTGCCGTGCCCCGTGATTTTTGACCTTCAAGTTGTGAAGGTTTTCCACGTATATCTCTGTGTTTGTGGGTTTGTTTTGTTGGTTTAATTTTCTCAGGTTTTGTATGCTCTATTGATCGGTGGGAGACGTCGTTATCTGCGGCCTTCATTCCCTACAAAAATCTCATAGTAAGAGAAAATTGACTGAGATGTACTGTGAAATCAAAGAGGTTGAAGAGGGCGGAGGTCCTCACAGGCGATGGAGGTCCTCACAGGCGATGGGCGGAGGTCCTCACAGGTTGTTGAAGATCGATGCATCCATGGAGCGGCTGGAAGAAGATTGCTGGAGCGAAGTTAAGGGATGCGCGGTATAGGGTTTTGGAGGGCTTCGCGGCAGAGGAGTATCGGTGGCTGCGTGAAATGGCGAGCAGCTGGGCATCGGGTAGGGGAGTTAGGGTTGTCGTGGGATTGAAAAGGATTGAGGGGGGAAAGTGTTTAATAAGGTGGGATTTTAAATAAATGAAGGGCCACAATTTCTTTGATGGCATTTTTAATTCATAGCTTTTAAAAACCATCCATACTTCTTTTTAGAATAGTATAGATATAGATATATACTTATATATATATAAGTATATATAAGTATTTATATATATATAAAAATATATATATATATATATAAGTATATATTTATATATATCTATACTATTTTAAAAAGAAATAGTGCGGTCTGCGAATAGCCTGAAATAATAATTCATTCAAAAAATCTGAACCGTTAATTATGGTTCAGTAATTAGGAGCCCTCCGATTAAGCATGATTCTTTATATAATACGCCAAACGAAACCAAGGCCCTAACTATTCTGCCCTAACTAAAACCCGCGCCTCACGATCTCTCCCTCCCACGCCGTCGCAACACTTCTCCCTCACCCTCGCTCCCTCTCCAGATCGCCTCTGAGAAGACGTCGAAGACATCAACAACTCCGCAACTCCGTCGCTCCGTCGAAGACATCAGCGCAAGCCTTCGCACCATTTTCCTCTCTCCTTCGCTCCAACTCCAGAACGCCTCTGAGAAGCCGTCTCTCGCAAGAACGCAGGTGAGAAACTTCCTCCTTCCACATCTCTTACCTCTTCCCACTCGATCTCCTCTTACTTTAAAACTGATTTCAATTATTTTTGGATTTCCTTTTGCATTTAGTAAAAGGTTTTACACCACTCTCGCCGCTCCTCCTCACGCATCCTCCCGCAGTCGAAGACATCAACACTCCGCAGTCGAAGACATCAACACTCCGCCCTCTGCCGACGACGACTGCAACGCGCCCTATGATCTGAAACTGCTTCTCCTTCAGGTAAAAAAATACATTCCGATTCATCTACTCCATTCCCTCATCTATTCCTCTGAGATAGTTGAGAGGTCAATAGGAAGCTTACGGGTGCTTCGCCGAAAAAAATATAAGTTATTAGATCATTCTCAAAACATCCAGAAATTTTCTTCTAGCATCTCAAAACCGGTTGTACTGAATGTTGGTAGTTTCTGATTTGAACTCCAAATAATGTTCTTTTCAAGCATAAGAATATAACTTTATATTTCATATACTCTCAAATGTGTAGCATATATGACATGCAAAGAGATAGACTTGAAAATTATGAACTCAATATCTAAACTGATTTGTCGGGACCACAAGTTTGCTAAATAACAGGCTGCACCCCTCTTAATTTTGAATTACATTTTCACTTCCATTTTAATATTATTCTCCTTGCAATTTTAATAAATACGCAGGGATTGATTTAAGATGGTTTATTTATTTGAGATGACTGTTGATTTTCCGATATGGTTCGATTCAGCATTTTATACTGATTTTACAATTATTTGCTGAATCTGCATGCTATTGTTCAACGCAGGTCTTCGGCTCTTCCAGAACTTGGGAGGCATATGCTCCAAGTTCAAATTATATGATTTCTTATATCATATTTTCTATGTTATATTGTATGTTATGACTACCAAATCACTCAATATCTAAACTGGCAGTTAGCCTAACTGTAATAATTACCTAACTGTATGTTAGGAACTGTATACACATATATATGATTTTTGATGGTTTTCTTAACAACATTGTCTTCTATTATGCTTTTGAACTAGAATTTTTCTCTGTCTACATTAATTTTCATAAAACTATTACTTATTCCAGGCTTTGAGGGTGAGTGAATTGAAGGCTCCCGGCAAAGGGGATCAAACCCAGCTGAACAAAAAGGGTATGTAATTCTTTATATTCAAATATATCATGCAACTTTTCATTGAATAATTATTCGTAATTATTGTTTAATATTTTGCTTTCATTTTCATGTTTCCTAGGAGTGCTTTGTGGGTATTAGTCAATTAGTGGCTAAGCAAAGCACAATAGTCTCTGTGATGACTGCTACTAGGGCTGCTTCGTAGTATCGGCCGGTAGAGGGTCGAGCGGAGTAGATGGTTTCTTTTTGATATGTACGTGTGTTCATGTTCATTATATAACTATTTTAATAATTATTCGTACTTGCTGTTTAATGTTTTGCTTTCCTTTTCATGTTTCCTAAGGGTGCTTTGTGGGTATTAGTCAATTAGTGGCTAAGCAAAGCACAATAGTCTCTGTGATGACTGCTACTAGGGCTGTTTCGCAGTATCGGCCGGTAGAGGGTCGAGCGGAGCAGATAGTTTCTTTTTAATATGTGTGTTTGTTCATGTACATTACATATCTATTTCTGTCCATACAATCTACTTTTTTAGAATGCATTATAGCACGTTATTTTTTTTGGGGGGGGGGGGGGGGGGGGGGGGCGGTTCAACCAAAACAGATGGAAATATCGTCAGAAATCAAATTCATTCGTTATATACTATTTTAAAAAAAATGCAGCTTAACAGGGTGATTAAGATCGTCTATTTTAAACAACTTAAGCATGTCAACGACAAATCAACACAATGAGCTCAACGCAAGGGAACGTCAGGATAATCAACTACAAACCATTAACCAACAAGAACCGCAGTCGACAAATGGAAATATCGTCACAACTGAAAGCAACTTAACAACCGAAACAACGCGCCGAAGACGAAGGCCTCCTACATACACATCAACTCTAGAGCGTCGTGAGACATCTAATGCCAGAAGAAGGGAACTCCGTAGATTTCGGCAAAGCATTGATGCGTACACATCAGGTAACATACAATGTAACCTAATACTACATTATTCAACAAAAACAACCCTATTAACATAATTTTCGCTTCTCTTAGACACACTTCATAGTTCAGTTGAACAAAGACAGACTGCAAGACTACGTACTTCACCCTCTTCTTCTTCCTCCAACCAATTACCTCTTTTGGGTATTCCAGAGCCACGACTGTCAAATGCAAGTTCCATTGAGGAAATCAGAGCAACAAATACAGGTACAACCTACCCTAAACAACAAAATATTTCTTCTTTTGGGTATTTCAATACATAAATTAACACTATGCCCACATGTCTGACAAATCCATAAAATGACAGAGCAAATCCATAGCGTACCTAATGCAACCAACTTACCAGCGATACCATCTCGGCGAAGAGGGAGGCCTCCATTACATACATTGATTATTGACAGACATGGAGCAACCACTACACTAGAAACAACCCCTGCAACACTGCGACCATCTCGACCGAGAGGAAGGCCACCAATATACAGATCTGCTCAACAACGTCGTGATGCAATCAATGCTCGACAAAGGGAACACCGTCAACGCCAACACCTCATCAATACCAACATCGAAATCCACAATCACACAAGTGCAACAGTAACTACAAGCAACTTCGCCGCGTCCATGTCAGGTAACCTACTATGACCACAATGACTACAATAACCAGTGGCAAATGAAACTTACGTAGCGGAGGCCTCATATCTACTTCCACCAGCAATTGTAGAAGGTACTACATTGTCAGCCAACCAAGATCCGAATAACACCTCATCACCAGTGGCAAACAACATGGCTACCATGCCTACCAGCCAAAATTTCCAAGGAACCTCTACGTGTCTAAGTACTGGACCTATCCTGATTCTCATCCATTTATAATTCCAACTACATTTTATTTCTACTACAACCACTACACAACTACAATTTCAGCTGAAAACCCCGACTCTAGCACTATATGCAATCAACATCTGGAGAACAATGCAGCACCGCTTCCATATACAACTTCAATTGCGGGAAGCTCTGTTCTACCTTCTACACCAACCGTTCAAGGTGTTACTTCTAATCATTATTTATCTATTTAATTCTTTGTTCCACCTTTTATAACTATTCAGAGTTCTGCCTGGTCAGTTGTTTGTGAATGTTTTAACAAGAACTGTCACTTTGAAATCAAAATATTTAAAGAACATGGTAATATCGTAGCTAATGCAACCAACTTACCACCAAGAACATCTCGGCGGAGAGGGAGGCCACCAATACATACATCAACTATAAACTGACATGATACAACAATTGCGCGAGGAACACTGCCAACAGCACCACGACCATCAAGACCGAGAGGAAGGCCACTCACTCCCAGCACTTGTCGCTGCCTTCCGACGCCCGCGACACTCACTCCCGGCGATTGTCGTTGCCTCCCGCCGCGCTTACTCCCGGCACTTGTCGTCGCCTCCTGGCGCCCTTCACGTTCACACCAGACGCTAGCCATCGCCTCATGACCATGATGTGCAGATAGTAAAATCTCCCACAATGGGGGCACAAATAGTAGAATCCCCACTATGGGAGTGTGGATAGTAAAATCTCCAATCATGGGGGTCGAATAATAAGATCCCCCATCATGGGGGTGCAGATAGTAAAATCTCTCATCTTGGGGTGCGGATAGTAAAATCCCCCACCATGGGGGTGTGAATAGTAAAATCTCTCATCATGGGGGTGCAAATAGTAAGATCTCTCATGTGTTGCGTATAGTAAAATCTCCAATCATGGGTGCGGATAGTAAAATCTTCTATCATGGTTGCGGATATATTGTTGTATTCTACGTAAAAAAAAATACATTATTAATTAACACATTTTTATAAACAATTGAAGATCTTATTTGTCTACAAAATATGATTTTTATCCAAATCATCCGGCCGGACGTTGTTGCTTTTCGAGATCCGTCCGTAACACTTTTTTTCTTCTTCTTTGAAATTCAGCCGTTCGATAACCAATCCGACAGTCCTCAATTCACCTATATATAAGAAATATACGCTACTCCTACCCAAAAAAATTCCATAAAATAAGAGTAAAACTAATAAAATCCTCATAAAACATTTCCAAAAGTCCAAATGTGAACGCATTGGCAAGGACATTGTTACGATCTTAATGATATTTCAGGAAAAGCAATGTCGGTGTAGCCTCAACGGCATGACCACACCTGCCCTACCGATCATTTTGATCTGTAACTCTCGAATACTCGTTGAAGCGTGGTTAGGTAAGGGGCGGCCAGAAACATCTATGACCGTCGCCTGAACCTCAGATTGGCCAGTTTACAGCAAACTCGGTGATCCTTTAAGAAAAAGCAATGTCGGTATAGCCTCCGCGGCATGACCACACCATTCCTATGGATCATTTTCGATATCCTTTTTCCCATCTTCTTCTTACTATAAAAATCTTATTCATTCCTATGTACTGGGATCGGGCGGTCAGCAATTTATGAGACCGCATGTTCTCCTTTCCTACTTTTTCTCCAAAGAGCGATCTGAGTCATTTATGATCACCGGGCATAATTTCTTCAGGACAATTGAGGTCGCTATTCAGGAATTTCTTATGCCAGCTTGATAAGAGGTCGGCCCGGTCTTATTCAAAGCTATATGGAATGATCATGGTTTTAAATGATCATGGCTTGATGGTTTTAAAGCTATATGTTATTCAAGATGGCGGTCTATATATAATATGATCGCTGAACTGGAATTCATGAGGAGTTATTATTTTCCTTTTCAAGTAATGATCTTGACTATCAAGGGGTCGTCAAACGGGTTTCGTGAAAGTCATTTGGGCGCCGATCATCCAGAGTTCGATGAGTTCGAATCATATTCAAGTTATAGTTTCCTTATATTGTGAACTGTGAAATCTAAGACCGCATAACTATTATGGATAAGTTGGTTACTTTCTGATCAAACAGTTTGAGTTGCTGAATCTTTTTTAGCGATCTGATTATCTCGAGATCGCAAGGTAGTCTTGTTTATATAAAGTTTCGGCTTTCCTTCAAGATCTTTAGTGTCTTTTCCAAGAGATCGCCACCTGAAGTTCTTTAATTTTGAAAGAAAATCATGTAATAAACCTAAGGCATTGAGATCGAATGCCGATTCTAACTCAGAAGAACAAATAAATATATGCATCGAAAACAAATTCATTCACTTAGACAGAATCTAACAGAAATTCAAATTTTATATATGTTCTGAAATGTCTACTACAACGAGACCGCTCGGTCTCCAGAAAAGAAAAAGGAAAATTACAATTTATCCTCTCTTTGATCTCTTGGAAGACCGCTCGCTCGAGGGGGAAGAACCAGTTTCTGCGGAGGATTCTTCTAAGCTATTCCTTGGAACCCTAGATCCAGAGCTTGAGCTCGAACTGGAGTCCAGGCCCAGGGTATAGCATCTTCCGCTTTCTTCGTCTTCGATCACGACGTCTTCATCTTGACCTGCGGTCTCATCGGCAATATCCGCGGTTTCTTCAGCAGTCACAGATTGTTCTTCAATTCTCTGTGCCGCATCAGGGAAGAGATCGGCAAATGATATATCTTTGAATTCTTCAGTAAATCCACCGCGGTTGCGAACCTCATCCAGCACCTGGTCAGCGGTCTCTTTTATGTGGTGCATCATAGCCCTTTGAAAAGCTGGATTTTCAGGGTCATAGGCTGCCTTTTCAAATTGCTGCCAAAAGGAAATATATTAGACCGTGCGATCAAAAGTAAATGCATTCATAAAATATAGGTAAAATTCTCACCTTTCTTTCCTCTTGCAAAGCAGTTATTTCGTCCAGAGCGCTGCGAAGAGACCGCCCCATATGGTGGTTTAGGATGGTGCTTCTAGCGGTCACTAAAGCACAGAGATCGGGGAGCTCTTCGGTCTCAATTCTCAATATTTCGTTCGTATTCTTTCTCCCGTACAAGGCCGAAGTGACCGCATAGGCGTGACGGGTCACCTTCCCACTCCACAAGGGTAGATCAGTGGACACCTTTACAGATTTTCCTTTAGCCGCCCATTTGAGGAGGGGTTTTCCTTTGATGTCCTTCATTCTTCTTTTAAAACCAACCAAAGGAAAATCTCGCTCAGCGGTCTCAGAAGTGGTGCCGAACACGTCAGCCTCGCGCTTCAGCCTCCTCTCCCTTTGAGTAAGAACTTCCATTGCTGGGGAGATGTGATCTTTTTCAGGGACCGCAAAGGTCGCTAAAAGATAGGGAAAAGGAAAGTTAGGAAAAAGATACAAGTCATGAAAAGAATCTACTCGAGACCGCAAGGAAGACTTACTCTCGGCTGGGGTGATCTCAGCGATCTCGGGCCAGATCACTAGATAGTGAATGAGGTCGATCCTCTTGCCCGCCAAGAAGCCCAAAATCTTCAGCTCCTCAGTTGAGACCGCTTTTATCTTCTTAAAAATGCTGTCAGGTCGCGGAGATGGTGAACTCTTGAGACTGCCGAGGTCACCTTCAAAAATGAGAAATCTCTCTGTCCAGAAAGAGATTTTGTTGGGAAGATTAAGGATTTTTATTCCATCTGCTAAAAAGTACATCAATCCTTTAAACTCTTCCTTCTTTTTGCCTTCCTTCAAGATCTTCGCGGTAAAGGTTGCGCGGAACAGATTCATCGTGAATCTCACCTTTTCCGATCTCAAGTAATTGATAAAAACGTTGACCAGACCGATGGAGTTCGGGGCCAACTGAGCAAGTACCATACCATAATATTCAAGTATTTCCAGCCATTCCCAAGGGAGGGGGATTTTTAATCCGTTATCGAAGTGATCAATGGGGATGACGAATTTCTTCTCCTCTCTGAAGTTCAACCTTTCATGTTCGGCTGGCGGTCTCACAACTACCTGAGTCTGGATCATATACTTCTTTATAAACTCAATGTACTCTTCCTTTGACAAACGACCTTGCTTGTGACCGGCATTCAGAAAGATGTTGGCAGAAGAAGCACGAGCGGACACCATTTTAAGCGATCGCTGAGATCGGTACTTAGAGCGAATTCAAGAAAGCATAAAATGAAGGTTACGAAGGCACCTATTTATAGAAGTCGAAGGGTCATTTCGTAATCATTATCTTTTGCAGACCGCTCAGCAAAAAATGCTCAGATCGCTCGACCTATGCAAGGCTACGCGAAAGCATGTTACATTGGCGGTCTCAATCAATAAAACACAGCAATAATAATACAGGCAATCCAGACATAAAGAGATCGAAATCACAGAAATCAAGACCGCACAAAACAGAATTAAAAGAACCGCAGAAATATATGGAACATTAATAATAAAAATATTACAAGACAAATTGTTTAAATCCAGAGACCGCTCGGTCTCAAATTAATGTTTATTTCCTTAAAGGCCTATTTCTCCCTACATGAGCCGCGACATCCTGCATATCATTCACTGCGGCCATAACTGACACTAAACTATGGTTAGCCAGCATTGCAGCTCAGTGAATTTTTGACATCTCCTTGTCCACCTGCTCCATAGGGATTAGCACAATTTCAGGCTGCGGTCTCTCCGTTGGATGATCACTGGAGGTACCCGGTCTCATTAGCATCTTTGCGTGACCGCCCCTCAGCCTCTCATTCTACGCAGACAGCGCCGCAGCCTTCCCCTTGTAATACTCAGCATCCTTTTCAGCCTTCTTGAGAGCTCGCGCGATCTCTGCAATCTTCAGATCACATTCCTCTCGAACCCTCTTCTCATTAGTGCGCAGTTTCTCTTCAAGATCGCGGATCTGATCGTTCTGAGTTCATTCTCTCATAAGCATAGAGCGAACGTCCTCAAACATTGGATTAAGAATGCTGGCAAGCCGGGGAGAGGTCACAGTATGCTGAGGAAGTTCTCCCTCCTCGATCTCAGCATTATCATCATCTGCGGTCACAAGAAATGGGTTACTTCAATCATTGGCAAACGATCAAATAAATTCTTTTAATAAGCAGAAAGAGTACTTGGAAAGAAGTCGAGACCGCAGTCACGTAAAGCTCTTCCGACATCTTTAGTGACCGCGGGATCTGCGGTCAGTGAAAGGCGATCTGATCCCCTTAAACGCTCCAGATCCATTCTTTCCAATTCTCTTTTTTGCGATCTTTCTCCCTCCTTTCTTCTTCTTTTTAACTCTTCATTACTCAAAAGGATATCATCGGTCTCAATAAGGATGATCTCACGTTTTCTTTCTAAAGAGACGGGTCGAACCACAGGTAATGAAAGGAATTCAACCGACTGGAGAGTCTTCTTACCCTTACCAGCTCGTAAAGCCGAGACCGCCGCCGCACGATCTGTCACGGCCTTGTTCAGACGGTCTTCCTGAGAAGAATCGCCAGGGAGATCGCTAGAAAGTGCAGCTTTCTCCTTTACAATCTGCAGTTTCTTCGCGATCTCCTCTTCAGTTTTTCTCTTCTCAGCGGTCTGCAAGACCGTCTCTTTCTTCTTCTCTTCTTCAGCGATCAGAGCCGCCTTCTCCTTAGCGACCCTGACCGCCTCCTTCTCCTTCTCCTTCTCCTCAACGGTCTTAGCCGCCTCTCTCTTCTTTTCCTCTTCCTCCCTTTCTTTTCTCTCTTTCTTCTCCTTGTCTTTCTTCTTCTCCTCATCCTCTCTCTTTTTCTTCTCCTTCTTCTCCCTCTTTTCTTTCTTATCTTTTTCTTCTTTTTCCTTCTTCTCTTTCTCTTCTTTTTCCCTCAATTTCCTCTACCTCTTTCTCTTTCTTCCTCTTCATCACCTCTTCCATTTCCTTCTTTTTCTCTTCCTCCTCCTTTGCCTTGATCGCTGCGTCAGCGATCTCCTTCTCCCTGTCCGCGATCTCCTTATCAACGACGGCATTTCTGAGAGCTGAAGCCTCAAGGGGATCCAACACCTGCAACGATGAAAAAGATGAATTATTAGAAGAAACCTCATCAAGATAGGCGATTAATCCGGAATCATCCTCTCTTGATAAAGTTGAGATCGCAGGGGGGAAGAAGGGATCGCCCTTAGCACTCACCTTGGAAGTTTCCGCGGTGTTCTCCAGATCGATAGATTCAGGAAGTGCGATCGCCCCCAAAGCGATCACGTCTTTTTCTTCCTCATTTCTTCTACTTCTCTTATAAGTCAAACTAGATGGACTTGAATTTTTTCTCTTCTTACTCTTGGCAGCTCCCACTTGATCTGCAATCTTTTACCTCAGGGATTCTGCCTCGGCCTGTTTCTGGCGCAGACCGGCCAAAATGGCTTCGGTAGAGGCGGTCTCAGGTGGCTTGGAAATTGTTTGATCTAGCACTTCCAGGGACTTCTGACAATCAAAGGAAATGGAAAAGTCAGATAATTTCCATACAGGGTCTGAAGAAGCATTAGATGGTTCAGAAAAAACAGAGACCGGCGCAACTGAACCCTCAGGAAGTTCAGATTTTGATGGAGATCGGGCGGTCCCCTTCGAAATGCTCGTTTTCGTTAAAGTCTTCGACACCTTCTTTCCTTTTTTCGAACTGACGCTTTCCTTTTTCCCAGGAGAGTTCGCCTTCGATGGGAGAGCCTTTAAAAGATCGAGCATAGTCATCTTTGAAAGATATCGCGCCTACCTAATTTTCAGAGACCGCTCGAGGGTTGGAATTTCTCAATGTCTTGGGATATGAGGTTTTCAGACGGTATTTATAGACCAAGCCGCATTTATGATGGTCGCGGTCTCAGCGGTCAAAGCTTACATTTTCGAAGTTCCAGGTGCAACTTAAAAATGTGCGGGGATTATGTTTGTCCGGAAAGCCCGCGACCTCCTCTTGCTGGTCAAATTTTTCGGTCTCAGCGGTCTCAGTTTCGGTGACCGCCCAGATCGCCAGCTGCCTCCTCGACTGGAATTTTCTAAGTGCCAAGCGGTCAGGGCAGTGTGAGACCGCCAGCTTAAGCGGTCTGATCGTTTTCCTTATTTTTGTTATTTGTACCCCATTTCCCTGCCCCAGCTCTCCTGTACCCCGGGCAGCCCGTAGTTTTCAGTTCTGCTCGTTTGGGCAGCCCCCTCGTCTATAAATAGAGGGGTAGGGGTACCTGAAAAAGGACTTTTGGCTCCGAGGCTCCAGCTTACAACCTGTGTAAGCGGTCTCATTTCTTCGTGATCGCCATTTCGTGATCGTTTTCCTTTTGTTCCAGCATCTTCTGTCTTAGTAGCCTGCACTTCGCAGTTTTCTCCCATCCCTCTTTAGTGTGAATTTTGGAGGTACCATTTTTGGCACCAACAATATATATGTATATATATAATTATATATATATATTAAGTATATATATGTATATATATGTATATATATGTATATATGTATATATATATATATATAAATATATATATATATATATACTTATATATATATGTATATATATATACTTAATATATATATATACATATATATATATATACGTATATATATATATATGTATATATATTTAAATATATATATATATGTATATATGTATATATATATGTATATATATTAAGTATATATATACATATATATATATATATATATATATATATATATATATATATACGAGTGACAGGCACGGGCCTCCGGCCCGATCCAAGGCGACATTTGTCGTTAGAGCGATATTTGTCGTTAGGGCGATATTTGTCGTTAGGGCGACATTTGTCGTTAGGGCGACATTTGTCATTAGGGCGACATTTGTCGTTAGGGCGACATTTGTCGTTAGGGCGACAATTGTCGTTAGGGCGACATTTGTCGTTAGGACGACATTTGTCTTTAGGGCGGCATTTGTCGTTAGGGCGACATTTGTCGTTAGGGCGACATTTATCGTTAGGGCAACATTTGTCGTTAGGGCGACATTTTTCGTGGGGTGAGACATTTGTCGTAGTAGCATCATTCATCGCGGGACCAAAAATCATCGTGGGCGCAAAGTATGTAATGAGAGCAACACTATATTACAGAATAGAATCAAATATCTTAAGTTAACCATTTAATAAAATAACAATATAAAATCTCAGCACTGCCCGATCTGTAGTCATGTGACCATGTACATCTTCAATCTTTGGTAACATGCCTAATTTTTGACCAGTAGGTTTGAGCGATGAGTTTAGCTAATTGTACATTAGTTTTACCGTAGACACTTTCAATCTCTCCTAACATGCGCAGTGAACCTTTAATAAAATTGACTGAAGGCTTTATAAATTGCGCTCCAACGCCTGAAACAAATGAATTTAAATAATTAAAATTAATATAGCTAATATATAGTAATATTAGTCAACTATATTTTAAACACTTTTGAATATTTAAAAACATGGTGTAAATAATTTTTGGAAATTAAGTGCATACCATTGAGTCCATACTTATGGATTTCTTCATATGAAGTTGTCATGGTGTATGACTTTGGTATGAATCTTCCTTTTAGAATCAGATAGTCACGAAAGACGTACATCCATCGTTCAGTCTTGAATGAATCATTACACATGTGGATTTTGTCAGTATTCTTTTCTTTTTGCACCGCTGGAAGCATAGAATATAAATAATTAGATGTGTAAAGATAGAATTAGTAAAAGAATGCATGAACACAAATTTTGTTAGGTTGATTATGATGTCATACCGTTCAAGATGTGTGATTCGAATCTACTCGTGCAAATATCTCTTTGAAAACCACGTTCTTTGTGTGCACTCCCTCATGACCCTCAATTGCATAGTTTTTGACTAAAACTCTTGTGGTCTGGGCTGAAACTCCTCTTGATAAAGCAACATACAATTGTCCATGACTGAAGACGTGATTCGGAAGATAGATTCTGACATTTCCAATTTTCTGGCCCTGGGACTTATTAATTGTTAATGCGAAACTCAATCTGACAGGAAATTGTTTCCTCGTCAGTTCGAACGGCATTTTGTAATCTTCTGCGCTTTTAAGTGGTATGCGTGGAATAAAAACTCTAAGACCCTTGAAATGCCCTACCAATATTGTTGCTTCAATGATATTTCTTCCAAACCTACGACATATTAGCCTCGTGCCGTTACATAATCCAATTTTTGGATCTATATTTCGGAGAAGCATAATCGGACAACCACGCTTCAATGTTAGTTTGTGTGTCGGTAGATTACCAGGATTAATAGAGTTTAAAAATTCCGGGAGATATAAGTTATGATTATCATCTGAGACAAAATCGAAAGAGTAGTAAGTTGTGCTATCCCCTGGGAACATGTCCATGCATTTTTCGTTCAACTTGTTAACGTCTTCATTTAATGGAGTTATTAGGGCCCTTGTCTCCATATACTCCATATCGGTGCCGCTGACATCATAAGTTTGCATATTTGGAAAAACAAAATTTATTAAATCATCGATTGATTGATCTCCTTCCTAAGACATAATAATTGAGTCAAGAAGCCGAATCATGTCATTTTCTAGTGTTGGCTCCTCACCATCTCCGACCCTGAGCAAAAATTCAGCAAATTCCACGTCATTGCGTGCCCTCATATTTTCCTTGAGTTTAAGCAACTTCACACCTGGCCATAAATAAGACTCAACTATGCTTGACCGAATTATTTCCAATCTTGTGCCATTCACAACAACTGGTGTGACCTGTCTAAAATCGCCTCCCATGATAAGAACCTTCCCACCAAAAGGCTTGTCTTTTTGTAGTACGTCTCGCAATGTACGATCAAGAATTTCAAAAGTTTTTCTGTTAGCCATGGGTGCTTCATCCCAAATAATTGCGGATGCCATTTCAACTAATTTGCGCATATCAGACTGCTTACTGAAACCGCAGTTTTGTACATTCTCAAGTTTAATTGGTATCTTGAACCGGGAGTGAGCAGTGCAGCCGCCTGGTAGTAAATTTGCTGCTATCCCGGAAGTTGCAGTTGCAATCACAATGCGACCCTCGCTACGAAAAGTTGCTAGTATAGACCGATAAAGAAACGTTTTACCAGTCTCACCAGGGCCGTCAACGAAAAAAATACCTTCATTTCATTCTTTTATGCAACTGCATATAATGTTGTACGCTGTTTGTTGTCCATGATTCAGTAGCGACATTGAATTTAAATCAACAGCCGATATTGGAATTGATAGTTCATTGTCAATCAAGCCCGGTAAGTCTACTGAGTATTGTATGCCCTCGCTTATCATTGGTAAGTCAAAATCTTTCGTGCTTTTGTTGTACTGCTCGAAGATATTGTTTAAATCACAAAGTAATCTGTTTATTAAGAAATTACTGTTCGTAGTGCTGCTGCTCCCGTAATCTTCAATCATTGCTGCGTGGTTCTCATCCCATAGTGTTCTTACCCCAGTTGGTTGGCAGTACAACAGTATGGTAGCAAACAATCTACGAAGTGCCGCCGGCATTCTAAAATTTCTAGCTTCCGCTAAGCATTCGCTGATGCTATTATCTTCTTCAAGCAGACCTTGTTTCTCAACAGCTTCCTTAAATGTTGTGTAACGAATACCATTGACGCTATATAGGTAATTAAATGATGTTGGCGCTGCAATATGATTAAGCAAAAGAGGTTTAATAGAAGCGCTCCCCCTCGGTTGGTGAAACTGCGTACATACGTCCGACCACCGTTCGATTTCGAACTCTTTTTTTCCATTTTCGTGAAGGTGTTAGCCATCTGTAGTGTTTTGCAAAGTCGACATATAAGTAACGAACGTTTTCTAGTCTGTTGTTGTATGTTTTGAAGAACTCTGTTAGCATTGTTCGTGAATTCCGTTCGTTAGCCAGAACATCAGTAATAGATTGGTTGTTTCGAAATTGAACCTGATGTTGATTTGGTAGATGTATTTGCAACCGAACAACATAAGGATAAGTCTGATACATATGAAACTTGAAAAGTTTCCACGAAGCCTCAGGCGCACAAATCCAACGACCGTCTACATACTTACTAACTTCGTCATAATTCGGACCAGACCGCACCTCGAATGCAACCCAGTCAGGACCCTTATACACATACTTGTACAAATATTTGATGCTTTTAATGCTACTACATATTTCCACATTGATATGACAATCGTATTTAAGTAGGAGCCATGAGTTGTACGGAACTACCCATCCATTGTCGACCACAAAATCTCCATCTCGTTCAATAGGATTAGGTCTGTTAACATCACGACGACGGTAAAGTGGATAAGAATCCAAACCATGTGTAGTGGCTTCTATGAAAGGTTTTGGAAACCCTTTTTTGCATACATTATTTTTCATGCACTGCGCATTTGGTCTTAACCGCCCGCATGATCCGTGTATCATATGTCTAAGTACTGCGTTGTATAGCTCTGGCTCCTCTGCTTGTATTGGTATTTCGGCTCTTACGACGCAATCATAATCGTCCGGACTACTTAGCTTATCGTGTTCATTGAAAATAAATAGCATATGTGCGTGGGGAAGGCCCCTCTTTTGAAATTCTACCACGTGGACGTGTGCAACAACTCTACCAAGGACGCCCTTATGGAAGATGTCGGACTTTAAGCACTCTAACTTTGCATGAAATATTCTTGTGATTAAATCAGGGCGATCTTGTGCTGTTTGTCCCGGACGAAGCTCATTTGTTATCTCCGGCCATGAAGGATTGCAAGTCATTGTTAAGAAAATATCTGGTCTGCCGAAATTACGTACAACAGTCATAGCATCTTGGTATCGCTGGAACATATCTCTTGGACTTCCAATAAAAGAAGACGGTAAAATTGTTCTACGACCGACATTACCTGTAAGGTGGTAATGTTAACTATATAAAAGAATGTAGAATTTATAGAAATTATAGCATCCGGGAAATATGGTGGGGAATATATATACCTGCATCGTTTTCACCGCTTTGTAAGCAATCTTGTAATCCTTGATATAGCTCGGCTCTAACATCACTTTGGTGCGACCTAATCCATCGTAGTTTTTGCGTTTCAATTTTTACATACATATCTACAATGTATTGTTGTAGTAAACGGCCTGCATGGTGGAGGACCGAAGTTGTGTTTCCACGAATCTAGGTGTAGATAGAAAAAATGAGTATATATTCAATAATAATGTTGTTTATTGATTGAAAAAATTTATGTAGCTGCAGTTGGTAGGAGTAATAGTCGCAACAGCTTGTTCGGTCTGCACGATCTATTAGTTCATCCCCGCGCCATCCGTATGAACCATAAGGAAGTAATAAAGGATACTGTAGAAGATCGTAGTATCCAGAGTATTCTTTTACAGTTTGGCGCCGTCTATGGGAAAGAGTTCCCCGCATTCCAATAAGATCTGAAAGACAGTATCACCAGCCCAACGATACTCGTGACTTGGCATCATGGCAGGAAAAGCCATCAGCGCCGCCGAAAGATCAATCACTGGGGGGCAAGGTGACCTAGTATCCTCCCGCCGGAAGAGGCTACGCAACCTGGTCGAATTTTCATTCGCCAGCGCCAACGCGGTCCTCTCAATCGAAAATAGGCGGCACAACCTGGATCGGATCTTCATTCTCCAGCGCTAGCGCTAGCCTCCATCCGCAGCCCCCAGATTGAATTTTCATTCTCCGGCGGTCCCCTCAACCAGAAAAGCCAACACAACCTGGATCGAATTTTCATTCTCCAGTGCAAACGCAGATCTTTACTCGCAGCTCTGGATCGAATTTGCATTCTCCAGTAGTCTTTTCTCCCAGATCGAATACTGGCATTCTCTGACCCGTGGCTAGGCCCCGCAACCAGATCGAATTTACATTCTCTGGCGCCGGATCGAATTTACATTCTCTAGCATGACTGCCCGCCGACGCCCGCCATCGCCAGGGCCTGCCCCCCTCACGATGGCCACCAGATTGAATACTTACATTCTCCGGCAAAGCCGCGAGCAATCCTCGTGCAAACAAAGCCGCGAGCCAGACTCGTACGAAAATACGCGAGCCAGACTCGTGCAAAAAGCCACCGCGCTGCATGGGCACCTCGCCACCGCGCTGCTTGGGCATCTCGCCTCTGCGCTGCTGGGGCACCTAGCCTCCGCGCTGCTTGGGCATCTCGCCTCCGCGCTGCTCGGGCACCTCGCCTCCGCGCTGCTTGGGCACCTCGCCTCCGCGCTGCTTGAGCACCTCGCCTCCGCGCTGCTTGGGCACCTCGCCTCAGCGCTGCTTGGGCACCTCGCCTCCGCGCTGCTGGGGCATCTCGCCTCCGCGCTGCTGGGGCACCTCGCCTCAGCGCTGCTTGGGCACCTCGCCTCCGCGCTGCTGGGGCATCTCGCCTCCGCGCTGCTCGGGCACCTCGCCTCCGCGCTGCTCGGGCACCTCGCCTCCGCGCTGCTCGGGCACCTCGCCTCCGCGCTGCTCGGGCACCTCGCCTCCGCGCTGCTCGGGCACCTCGCCTCCGCGCTGCTCGGGCACCTCGCCTCCGCGCTGCTCGGGCACCTCGCCTCCGCGCTGCTCGGGCACCTCGCCTCCGCGCTTCTCGGGCACCTCGCCTCCGCGCTGCTTGGGCACCTCGCCTCCGCGCTGCTTGGGCACCTCGCCTCCGCGCTGCATGGGCACCTCGCCACCACGCTGCTTGGGCATCTCGCCTCCGCGCTGCTCGGGCACCTCGCCTCAGCGCTGCTTGGGCACCTCGCCTCCGCGCTGCTGGGGCACCTCGCCTCCGCGCTACTTGGGCACCTCGCCTCCGCGCTGCTCGGGCACCTCGCCACCGCGCTGCTTGGGCATCTCCCCTCCGCGCTGCACAGACACCACGCAAGTCATTTTGCATTTATTCTTTTTTATTTTGAAATTATTTGATGTATGATTCCCAAGTACAACTGGGCAACCATGGCATGGTGGATTTGTCACCAAATGTATTAGAAAAAATGCATACAATTGGGCAAAAACACATCTCATTATTTCATTATCAGTAATATCTCATCATTCCAACACAATAAACATTTCATTATCAACACATATCTTCATTTCATTCCATTATAATCATGAAATTTATAGAGCACTAATTGGAATTTATAAAACACAATTGGACAAAAACATATCTCACTATTTCATATACAGTAATATCTCATCATTCCAACACAATAAACATTTCATTATCAACCCCAGTTTGGACTGGACATTCTATGCACAATCCAGAGGAAATTAATTAAGAAAATTAGACACTAATTGGAATGATTACTTTCATACAGTGATACCAAATAAAACTTCCTGCACAATCGGCGGGAGCGGCATCATTCACAACCAACACCGGTCATTGTCTTCTATTCTGCCAAAAAAAATTCAATTAGCGATTTATTGAAATAGTTGTAGTGTTGTGAAAAAAATGATCAAACGACCTACCTTGGAGATACGTTGTATGTTGCTGTCTCAGTTATGCAAAAATTTCTTTGTAAACAACGTTCATTGTATAGCAGCCTTCATGACCATCTATTCTGCCATTCTTTATCAAAATTTTTGTTTTTTCACGGGACACACCTCGCGATAAAGCCACGTACAACTGACCATGACTGAACACATTATTAGGCAGATATATTCCAACATTTTCGATTGTTTGGCCTTGAGATTTATTAATCGTCAGTGCGAAGCTTAGCCTCAAAGGAAATTGTTTGCGTGTTAATTGAAATGGCAGTCTAATATCTTCAGCTGTCTTCAATGGTATCCGTGGCAAGAAGGCCAAGTTTCCTTGAAAGTGACCTGTTAAAATCTCTGCTTCTATTACATTTTTTGCAAACCGGTGACAAATAAGTCTCGTTCCATTACAGAGACCTAACTTTGGGTCAATATTTCTGAGTAACATGATAGGAGCTCCGATTTTTAACTTTAACTTATGAGGTGGTAAGTTACCCGGTGTCAATGAATTTAGAAATTCAGGTTGATATAAACTTCTCCTGTCATCAGCGACTGAATCATATGAGTAGTATATAACTTCTTCGCCTGGGAATTTTAAAAGAGTGGTGTTGTTCAACATATTAACATGCTCATTTAGCGGGGTTAATAAAGCTCTGTCTCGAATATAGTTGTTATCGCCAACGTGCGATCCTAAACTTGGAAATGTAACATTTATTAAATCATTAATAGATTTCTCACCCTCCCATGTGTAACATCCCCCGAACTACTAGGCCCCTAGCTGATTTTTGTCATGACAAGTCATGACAAAAATAGGATAAGTGACTTAGAACCCTAGGATGAAAATGGAAGAGGTGAAAAAAAAAACTCATGATGCGCACTTAGCTATCATGATCCACCCTAATGAGAAGTGAACCAAAAGGGAGGATAAGATATCTTATAAACCCCACATAACCATGAATAGTTCATATGGTGAGTTAAGTACACAAAGTGGGCCAGGAAGGCCCTATGAACTCATTGGAATGGGAAGGAATGCACCTTGGGGTGCAAATAGCAAAAATGGATGTCCTAACCTAGAGATGACCAAAAGACTTCAAAAAGCCAACATACCCTCACCATGATCCCTATGACCAACTAGGAGGGCAAGTAGGCCACTAGGGACCCTTGGGGTCAACCAATTTGGTCAAATTGACCAAAAGTCAACTGTGAGCAATCTTAGGTCAAATCACCATAATAAAGGGCAATTGAACCCCAATTGATCAAATTGAAGCCACTCTCATATGGCAACCTCCCAAAGGGACCTAATGGACCCAAAAGCCCCATCATAGGGGCATCATTTTGGAGAAATTGGGTCAATCACTAAAAAGCCCCAAATTGAACTAGATGTGCTAAAAACCTAAATTGACCTTCAATTGATCTAGTATGATCAAATTGATCTCCCCTAAACCCTAAGGGGGAGTATATGAGACCTAGTTGGACCATGGGGTGCATTTAATCAAGGAGAACTAGGGCAAAATCAACAAAATACCCAAATTGTCCCTATAGGCAATTAAGTGCACTCAAGCCCCAATTGACCCCACCTTAACTCAATTCTTCTTGGAATAGGTCCATGGAGCCTTGGGGAGCAATGTTACTCAGTCACATTGAGTGGATTGAGCTTGGGTCAAGCCCAAACTCAAAATCCCAACTTTAGCTTAATTGGGTCAAGTGAGCCAAACCCAAGCTAGGTGGACCTAACCCCAAACCCAACCTTAGAACCTTGGGCTCAACCCCACCTAATTAAGCCCACTAGTGGACTGAATTACCTAGAGCCCAAATTGGGTCCAAGGAGGGGTGCACCAAGGAGGTGGCCGGCCACCTCCAACCTTGAATTCATGAGGAATTCATGGAGGAGTGGCCACTTGGCCACCACTCCTTAATTCCTGGTTGGCTCCTGCCTTCCCAAGGAATTCCAGCAGGAGAGGGCTGAGCTGGCCGTCGCTGAGAGGAAGGGGAGGAGAGAGGGAGCTTCCCTGCCGGCCACATTAATGGCAAAACTCCAAAGGAGTTCAAATCAACTCGTTTTCCCCCCTCCTCTGACCGGCTATTGAAGAGAGGAGCTGAACCAAGCTGAGCTGGAGCCCTGGCAGTGGCTGCTGAGGGCGGTGTCGCCATTGGTGAAATCGCCGGATTTGATATCCGGCGATATACACCTCCTCCCCCTCATCTCTCCCTCTCACCACGTTCAGGAGCTTCCAAGCAGTCGAGCCCCCCCCCCCCCCCCCCCCCCCCCCCCCCTCCCCCTCCCAGAGCAAGTTTTCGTCCTCAGCTGCACGAGATAGCCATGGATGCCGGGAACAGGGACGCACTCTTCCTCCGCCGCAACACCCGCCGCCAAGGCCGTGCTCAGGCAAGTTCCTTTCCCCCTCCACCCGTGCTAGTATCTAGACTCATTTAGGAGAGAAATCGGGCTCAATTGAGTCCGATCCCATGTGAGACAGAGGGAGATTTCTCGAGCATTTCTTCTTGCTCGGGATCGCCGGAGAGGCCATCTCCGGTGGCCGTGTCGCCGCCTGGCGTTAGCCACCACCTCAACGGAGGTGGTGGAGGCGGTGGCCGGCGGTAGGGTGCTGCAGGTTGCCGGAAAAATGCCCCGCAAAACAGCCCAGGCGCGTGAGATCTGGGCTGTTGGCTCATCGGGGACGATGAACCCTGGCCGTCCGATCTGGCGGATTCTTTTATTCGCAGCCCATGAAATGAATAAAATCGTAATGCTGATTATTTGTCACACGTTTAGCCGATTTTGTATGCTGAAATTGAAGGCTTTAGAGGCCATAACATAAAAAATAGGCAGAGATAACATTTGTAGCCCTTGGGATCTACTTTCATTTGCCACCTTACACTCTTAATTTGGTGCACTGTGGACCCCAGGGCATCCATTCTACTAAGACTGCTCATAATGCCTATTAGCAAACCATAATCCTGCCTAGGTTTTTAATGTACCTTGCATGCTATTTTTGAAGGCTTTAGAGGCCATAACATGCAAAATAGGCAGAGATAACATTTGTAGCCCTTGGGATCTACTTTCATTTTCCACCTTAAACTCTTAATTTGGTGCACTGTGGACCCCAGGGCATCCATTCTACTAAGACTGCTCATAATGCCTATTAGCAAACCATAATCCTGCCTAGGTTTTTAATGTACCTTGCATGCTATTTTTGAAGGCCTTAGAGGCCATAGAATGAAAAGTTGCCAGAGACAACAATTGTGCCCTATGGGTCTACTTTCTGTAGGATTTGAGATCAAGTGATTTGGAGCTCTACAGCTCCTTGTAGAGCCATTTTTCTAGGACTGCTCATTTTGTCTATTAGCAAACCACATAATCCTGCCTAGGTTTTTAATGTACCTTGCATGCTATTTTTGAAGGCCTTAGAGGCCATATGATGAAAAGTTGCCAGATACAACAATTGTAGCCCTATGGGTCTACTTTCTGTAGGATTTGAGATCAAGTGATTTGAAGCTCTACAGCTCCTTGTAGAGCCATTTTTCTAGGACTGCTCATTTTGTCTATTAGCAAACCACATAATCCTGCCTAGATTTTTAATGTAGTTTGCATGCTATGTTTGAAGGCCTTAGAGGCCATATCATGAAAAGTTGCCAGAGACAACAATTGTAGCCCTATGGGTCTACTTTCTGGAGGATTTGAGATCAAGTGATTTGGAGCTCTACAGCTCCTTGTAGAGCCATTTTTTTAAGACTGCTCATTTTGTCTATTAGCAAACCACATAATCCTGCCTAGATTTTTAATGTAGTTTACATGCTAATTTTGAAGGCCTTAGAGGCCTTCAAAATTAGCATGTCGTACATTTGGGCCTAGGTCTGGTAGTGTGACTTACCCACCTAGGTGAGGAGACGCCCGCTCCTCTGCCACCGTTTGACCACGACGGGAGGTGCCCGAGAGGTTAGCTACCTCCGAAAAGTGGGAACTAAAGGTCTGTACGTACAGAGTCGTGTGTGTGAGTTGCATGTGTATGAAATAATAATACTAACATTGTACCATTGCATTGCATATCATAGCATAGCATTTCTGCATAAACAGAGACCTCATCGTATAAATCAGTGTGGGCTCTTTTATACGATGAGTTTATTGCTTGCCAGATCCCTTAGCTTATGTGCTATTGTGTGTGCATCTAAGTTAAGGTTACTTTCGTAGTTGCTCCTTATTTTATACCGCTCTTTTACTTATACTGCTCTGTTACTTATACTGCTTCTTACTTTTGCTTATATACATACTCCTGCTTGGGTAGATATGCTTACATTACTTGTTTAGTACCTTTTTACTTGCTAGTCTCGCCACTGCCACCTGATTCTTTGGTTTACCCCTTGATGTCCTCCGCTTCCTCCTTCCGCACGGTGCCTAGGAGTCGCGGGTGGAGGCGGTGAGGAATATGCTGAGTCTTTTAGACTGACGGTCAGTGGACCCTATATTTACAGGAGAACCAGGAAGAGCAGGTCAACCCCCAGAGGGTGGTGCCTGAGACAGTGAACAGGCCTGGAGTCGGACTCTCAGCTGCCGCCGGGAGAGCCCCGGTAAGCAAGACCCCTCATATTCCTACGCTACACATCTACCCAGGTCAGAAGCCGGAATTATATGCCATCGAAGGAGTCGAGCCTTGTGGATGCTTAGATTGTTATATCTTCGCCAGGAGAGAGGCGAAGAAAGCGTCCAAGGACCGGGCTTAGGCCATGTTGTACTATTATTTTAATTTCCGCACTCTGATGTACTCTTACTTTATATAAATATCTCGTGTTGGACATGTTTCTCTATTTGAAGTGATTATTGTGGACTTGTATTATTAATTCACTCTTCCTTTTATGATTTTGGTTGGCCTGGATATAGTTGAATAGCCGGCAGGATTGGCGTGTTGTGGTGGGGACCATGTTTGAGAGGGTACCACCACAAGACGGCAGTTCTGGGCGGTAAGACCCGGACTTCAAAAAAAAAGGGGGTGGGGTCTTACAAACTGGTATCAGCTTAGCCAAAACCGATCCAAAGAAGGAGTCCACAACCCTAGGGTAACCCCGCTCGAGTTAGTTTGAGGACAAACTAGCAGCGGAAGCAATGGTGTGCCCATAGGAGAAATCACGTTAAATTGTCCATCGAACGAGATGCTTAGGGCCAACCTTTCTAATTAAACACTTTTCTTATGTAGCCTCCGGTAAATGTTCCCAACCAGAGAATGATTCCCCATGTTCAGGTCGTGATTCCCCCAGTGCAAGATGAAGTCCCTCCGGAACAGGCTACGGTTCCCCCACTGCAAGACGAAGTACCTCCCGCATAGAATGCTGTCCCTCCCCCACCGGCTCCCGTCCAGTTCCAACAAACGGAGCTGGGTCAGACCCTGACCGCTATCCTGCAAGCTTTTACTCAGCAACAGGTCCCACTTCAGGCCCCCAACCCAGGGGCAAACTGGTTGAGCGTCTTCCGGGGTCTCTCCCCCCATCTTACACAGGATCTGAGTCAGTGGTGCAAACGGAGGAATGGCTGGATGCAATCCAGGAAATGCTGGCAGGGATTCGTTGCCCGACGGATGTTGCAGTGTCCTTAGCTGTTTCTGCCCTAAAATCTCATGCTAAGAGATGGTGGAAGTCAGCTTTAGACACCACCTTTGCCGGTCTTGAGTACACAGACATCACGTGGGAAGAGTTTAAGGAGGCACTACTTGAGCACTTTGTGCCTCAAACAGCAAGAGATGAACTGGAGGAAAGGTTCTTGCATCTGAGGCAGGGGAATCTTTCAGTATTGGATTACCAGCGGGAGTTCTCTCACCTGGCTCGCTTCGCTACATCACATCAATTAAGCGACTCTGGGTACGCCAAGAGGTTCTTCAAGGGTCTACGAGACGATCTCAGACACTCCCTACAATATGTGGCGGACTCCAGTTTAGCACGAATCAGTGAAGCAGCAAGAAGACTGGAGGCAGATCAGCAAATGGTGAAGGGCCGAGGAAAAAGGCCAGCGGAAGATGGAAACAGGAATAGAGGACGGGACCACCGACAGCGCGGTGGATTCATTAGACATCAAAGAGGCAGAGGACAACCTCATCCAGACCCCCGACCGGATCAGAGACCTCCGGCTGTACTTGCACCTCAGCCGTTGCGGATGCAGGGGCCCCGAGAACAAGAAGGTAGAGCACATCCCCCACCAGTGTGTTTCTGGTGTCACCAACCAGGACATGTGCAGGCTCACTGCCCTCAGAGATGGGGTAACCCCCCACCCCTACCTATAGCAGCACCACCGGTACAACAATTCAGGGGCTGAGGTCGAGGACGTGGACGAGGTCGAGGGCCACCGGGTAGAGGCAGGCAGCCGGAGCAAATGTATGCACTGGATCTTGCCGAACCCAGAAATCCAGAGGATGTGATCACAGGTACCTCAGTTTTCCCTACATAATTGTTTAATTACTTGCCGACCTTTAGCTTACGTCAAACAATAAACTAACTCGCAAATCACCCAGGTATAGTGCTAGTATGTAAAAAGTCTGCGTACACCCTTTTCGATACGGGCGCTTCCCACTTATTCGTTTCGGCGGAATTCGTGGACGACTTGGACCAAGTACAACATTTCGAAGGCGTCGAAAGAAAGGTGCGACTGGCGGACGGGTCAGAGATAGAAACATGTGCTAAGTGCAACATGAATATGGAGATCGGAGGGAAGATGTTCGAAGCGCCGGCAACACTGCTAAAGATGAAGGGCTACGATCTAATCTTAGGCATGAACTGGCTATACTGGAACCACGCCAAGATCGATTGTCAGGCAAGGAAAATCACGCTAAAACACGAGGGCGACGATGTGGTGATCGAAGGTATTAAACCTATCTCTCGTCGTTTAATCTCATCAATTCAAGCTGTCAAGGCCCACTTGCAAGGAGATGAAGTCTTCATGATCTGCTTTGAAATGAAGGAGGAAAGTAAGCCCCTGACTGATATTCCCGTAGTTCAAAAATTTCCTGATGTCTTCCCAGAAAAATTACCCGGACTACCGCCACACAGGGAAAAGGACTTCCAAATTCAACTAGTACCAGGAGCAAAACCGGTGTCTCGGGCACCATACAGAATGGCACCAAGAGAATTGGCTGAGTTCAGGACTCAACTCCAGGAACTGGTGGACTCAGGGTTCGTCAGACCAAGTTCATCACCCTGGGGAGCACCGGTACTATTTGTAAAGAAGAAGGATGGGTCACTTCGTCTCTGCATAGACTACCGAGAGCTGAATCGGCTGACGGTACGAAACACATATCCGCTACCGAGGATTGATGAGCTATTTGACCAGCTACAGGGGGCCTTCTGGTTCTCTAAGCTTGATTTGAGGTCCGGATACTATCAGTTACGAATACGAGAGGAAGATATCCCAAAGACGGCCTTCAGTTCTCGTTACGGATTATATGAATTTACAGTGATGCCATTCGGGCTCACGAATGCTCCCTCTGCATTCATGAGCTTAATGAATCATGTATTCGAACCTTACCTAGATAGGTTCGTTATCGTGTTTATTGATGACATCTTAATCTACTCCAAAACAAGGGAGGAGCATACCCAACACTTGACTCAAGTCTTGAGCAAGTTACGGCAACATCAAATGTATGCAAAGTTCTCGAAGTGCCAATTTTGGCTACGGGAGGTGGCTTTCCTAGGGCACGTGATCAGTGGGGCCGGGTTGGCAGTGGATCCGGCCAAGGAACAGGCAGTAAGGGATTGGCCGCAACCGAAGTCGGCCTCGGATGTCCGCAGCTTCCTGGGACTAGCCGGATATTATCGTAAGTTCGTGGAGGGATTTTCAAGGATTGCACTTCCCCTCACATCGTTAACAAAGAAGGATGTTGCATTTGTGTGGACAGACAAGTGTGAGGCAGTCTTTCAGGAGTTGAAGAACCGACTCACCACTTCCCCCATTCTTACCCTCCCATCCGGAAAGGAGGGATTTCAAATCTACACCGACGCATCTTATCAAGGAATGGGTGCTGTCCTCATGCAACATGGTCATGTGATTGCCTATGCCTCGAGACAATTAAAGAAACATGAACAAAATTATCCGGTACACGACTTAGAGCTCGGAGCAGTGGTTTTCGCCTTGAAGATTTGGAGGCACTACTTATATGGGGTTCATTGCGAGATCTTCTCGGATCACAAGAATCTCAAGTACATCGACACCCAGAAGGACTTGAATCTACGCCAACGGAGATGGCTAGAGTTCTTGTGTGACTATCAATACACAATGCACTATCACCCCGGGAAGGCAAACACGGTAGCAGACGCACTTAGCCGAAGAGCGAGTGCATCCGACACGGAACCTCGATTAATGGTTATGGAGCTGATAAGGGTACTTCAGGACACGCAAGTCACACTGATGTCTAAGGCCAACCCCGAGACCTATGCAGAATACTTGGCAGCCATGAGCATGACTTGCGATATCCAAGATCGCATTAAATTTGGGCAAAGACAAGATGCATCATTGGAACCAGTGTTTGCGGCCTTGGAGTCAGGCCCCTCCGGGAACTTTACCTTGTGTGATGGTCTCATTCACTTCCGTGGACGGATACTCATACCACAAGGAGACAGGATTCGGGAAGATATCATGGCTGAGGCACATAATAGCAAGTACTCCATACATCCGGGCGTCTCCAAAATGACGACGGATCTGAGAAGGTCAATGTACTGGCCCGGTATGAAGAAAGACATTGCCCGTTTTGTGACGCACTGTGTATCTTGTCAGCAGGTGAAGGCAGAATGCAAGAAGCCAGGGGGACTATTGCAGCCTCTACCTGTGCCTGAGTGGAAGTTTGATGACATATCTATGGACTTCGTGCATGAGCTACCTCGCTCCCACTCCGGGAATGACTCAGTATGGGTGATTGTTGACAGGCTGACGAAGGTGGCTCGGTTTATTCCAGTCAGGAAGGGTGCTCCGGTCGGAACGTTAGTACGACTATTTGTAGAGAAATTTGTTCGGTACCACGGAGTCCCTAAGTCGATCGTGTCCGATCGGGATGGCCGGTTTACGTCTCGGGAATGGAAAGCTGTTCAAGCCTATCTGGGATCTCGGCTGACCTTCAGCACCACCTTCCACCCTCAGACAGATGGTCAAACTGAACGTACAATTCGGACGATGGAAGACCAACTACGCCTCTGCATTCTGGACCGCAACGAACCTTGGGAAAGGTTGCTGCCACTCGCCGAGTTTTCTTATAATAATAGCCATCAATCCAGCATCGGCATGGCCCCCTACGAAGCATTGTATGGTCGTAAATGCAGAACCCCGCTGTCATGGGTTCAGGATGATTTTCCAGGGGTGCCAGGGTCGAAGTTTGAAGAGGACACGGACGCTCTGGTGCGACTAATCCGGGAGCGGATGCTAGAAGCCCAGAGTCGACATGCCAAATATTACGACGCGCGGCATCGTAAGGTAGAATTTTGGGTGGGAGACAAGGTGTTTCTGAAGGTACGTCCAGTGCACGGTGTCACACGGGTACGAAGGTTAAAGAAGC
The DNA here is from genome assembly GCA_033032865.1 of Dactylorhiza incarnata. Lineage (NCBI taxonomy): Eukaryota > Viridiplantae > Streptophyta > Magnoliopsida > Asparagales > Orchidaceae > Dactylorhiza > Dactylorhiza incarnata. Next base: position 24,428 of record JAWHQI010001050.1, on the reverse strand, counting down.
TCAGTCCTAGGTATATGGGACCTTACAAGATCCTGGAGCGGATTGGCCCTCTGGCATACCGACTGGAGCTACCACCAGAATTAGAGAACCTGCACGACGTCTTCCACGTCTCTTCGCTCCGGAAGGCTCTGCTTAAGCCAGAACAACAGATCACTCGTGCCTCAGGCCCAGTAGACACAGATCGGTCGGTCCGTATGGAGCCTACCCGGATTGACGACTCCAGCATCCGGGTTCTACGACGAAAGAAGGTGCCATTAGTAAAGGTCCTTTGGACCAACCATGGGCAGGAGGAACATACTTGGGAACCACTGGATCTAATGCAGCAACGCTACCCGAAACTATTTGAAACAGGTAAAACTCGATTGCAAGAATGTATTTGATTTTCATTTTATTGTGCTTGATCTGAAAACCCGTACACCCGATCCTAAATTTCGGGGACGAAATTGTTTTGTTTTGTATTGGGATTTGTAACATCCCCCGAACTACTAGGCCCCTAGCTGATTTTTGTCATGACAAGTCATGACAAAAATAGGATAAGTGACTTAGAACCCTAGGATGAAAATGGAAGAGGTGAAAAAAAAAACTCATGATGTGCACTTAGCTATCATGATCCACCCTAATGAGAAGTGAACCAAAAGGGAGGATAAGATATCTTATAAACCCCACATAACCATGAATAGTTCATATGGTGAGTTAAGTACACAAAGTGGGCCAGGAAGGCCCTATGAACTCATTGGAATGGGAAGGAATGCACCTTGGGGTGCAAATAGCAAAAATGGATGTCCTAACCTAGAGATGACCAAAAGACTTCAAAAAGCCAACATACCCTCACCATGATCCCTATGACCAACTAGGAGGGCAAGTAGGCCACTAGGGACCCTTGGGGTCAACCAATTTGGTCAAATTGACCAAAAGTCAACTGTGAGCAATCTTAGGTCAAATCACCATAATAAAGGGCAATTGAACCCCAATTGATCAAATTGAAGCCACTCTCATATGGCAACCTCCCTAAGGGACCTAATGGACCCAAAAGCCCCATCATAGGGGCATCATTTTGGAGAAATTGGGTCAATCACTAAAAAGCCCCAAATTGAACTAGATGTGCTAAAAACCTAAATTGACCTTCAATTGATCTAGTATGATCAAATTGATCTCCCCTAAACCCTAAGGGGGAGTATATGAGACCTAGTTGGACCATGGGGTGCATTTAACCAAGGAGAACTAGGGCAAAATCAACAAAATACCCAAATTGTCCCTATAGGCAATTAAGTGCACTCAAGCCCCAATTGACCCCACCTTAACTCAATTCTTCTTGGAATAGGTCCATGGAGCCTTGGGGAGCAATGTTACTCAGTCACATTGAGTGGAGTGAGCTTGGGTCAAGCCCAAACTCAAAATCCCAACTTTAGCTTAATTGGGTCAAGTGAGCCAAACCCAAGCTAGGTGGACCTAACCCCAAACCCAACCTTAGAACCTTGGGCTCAACCCCACCTAATTAAGCCCACTAGTGGACTGAATTACCTAGAGCCCAAATTGGGTCCAAGGAGGGGTGCACCAAGGAGGTGGCCGGCCACCTCCAACCTTGAATTCATGAGGAATTCATGGAGGGGTGGCCACTTGGCCACCACTCCTTAATTCCTGGTTGGCTCCTGCCTTCCCAAGGAATTCCAGCAGGAGAGGGCTGAGCTGGCCGCCGTTGAGAGGAAGGGGAGGAGAGAGGGAGCTTCCCTGCCGGCCACATTAATGGCAAAACTCCAAAGGAGTTCAAATCAACTCGTTTTTCCCCCTCCTCTAACCGGCTATTGAAGAGAGGAGCTGAACCAAGCTGAGCTGGAGCCCTGGCAGTGGCTGCTGAGGGCGGTGTCGCCATTGGTGAAATCGCCAGATTTGATATCCGGCGATATACACCTCCTCCCCCTCATCTCTCCCTCTCACCACGTTCAGGAGCTTCCAAGCAGTCGAGCCCCCCCCCCTCCCAGAGCAAGTTTTCGTCCTCAGCTGCACGAGATAGCCATGGATGCCGGGAACAGGGACGCACTCTTCCTCCGCCGCAACACCCGCCGCCAAGGCCGTGCTCAGGCAAGTTCCTTTCCCCCTCCACCCGTGCTAGTATCTAGACTCATTTAGGAGAGAAATCGGGCTCAATTGAGCCCGATCCCATGTGAGACAGAGGGAGATTTCTCGAGCATTTCTTCTTGCTCGGGATCGCCGGAGAGGCCATCTCCGGTGGCCGTGTCACCGCCTGGCGTTAGCCACCACCTCAACGGAGGTGGTGGAGGCGGTGGCCGGCGGTAGGGTGCTGCAGGTTGCCGGAAAAATGCCCCACAAAACAGCCCAGGCGCGTGAGATCTGGGCTGTTGGCTCATCGGGGACGATGAACCCTGGCCGTCCGATCTGGCGGATTCTTTTATTCGCAGCCCATGAAATGAATAAAATCGTAATGCTGATTATTTGTCACACGTTTAGCCGATTTTGTATGCTGAAATTGAAGGCTTTAGAGGCCATAACATGAAAAATAGGCAGAGATAACATTGTAGCCCTTGGGATCTACTTTCATTTGCCACCTTACACTCTTAATTTGGTGCACTGTGGACCCCAGGGCATCCATTCTACTAAGACTGCTCATAATGCCTATTAGCAAACCATAATCCTGCCTAGGTTTTCAATGTACCTTGCATGCTATTTTTGAAGGCTTTAGAGGCCATAACATGCAAAATAGGCAGAGATAACATTTGTAGCCCTTGGGATCTACTTTCATTTGCCACCTTAAACTCTTAATTTGGTGCACTGTGGACCCCAGGGCATCCATTCTACTAAGACTGCTCATAATGCCTATTAGCAAACCATAATCCTGCCTAGGTTTTTAATGTACCTTGCATGCTATTTTTGAAGGCCTTAGAGGCCATATAATGAAAAGTTGCCAGAGACAACAATTGTAGCCCTATGGGTCTACTTTCTGTAGGATTTGAGATCAAGGATTTGGAGCTCTACAGCTCCTTGTAGAGCCATTTTTCTAGGACTGCTCATTTTGTCTATTAGCAAACCACATAATCCTGCCTAGATTTTTAATGTAGTTTGCATGCTATTTTTGAAGGCCTTAGAGGCCATATGATGAAAAGTTGCCAGAGACAACAATTGTAGCCCTATGGGTCTACTTTCTGGAGGATTTTAGATCAAGTGATTTGGAGCTCTACAGCTCCTTGTAGAGCCATTTTTTTAAGACTGCTCATTTTGTCTATTAGCACACCACATAATCCTGCCTAGATTTTTAATGTAGTTTGCATGCTAATTTTGAAGGCCTTAGAGGCCATATCATGAAAAGTTGCCAGATACAACAATTGTAGCCCTATGGGTCTACTTTCTGTAGGATTTGAGATCAAGTGATTTGGAGCTCTACAGCTCCTTGAAGAGCCATTTTTCTAGGACTGCTCTTTATGTCTATTAGCAAATTTGGGTGGAGTGAGCCCTATGCCTTGGGGTTGACCCAATGGCTTGAAATGCTGGACATGGATCCTTGGCAGCAATATGCCTTCCCAAAAGTTATTTGGGATTTTTGGGTACAAAAATCCCAAGATAAGGAATTTACTAAATTACCCCTAATTTAGGTTATAAAATAAAAAGGCGGTCATATGAACTTGGAATAATATGAGACTTAGGATCTGGTGTTTCTTTTTAGACCAATTCGGTGCTATGGTAATTTTCCCAAAATTTACTTAGGTCATAACCTAATACTTGTAGTGCAAACCCCTAGTTGCACCCCATCTAGGTTAAGTAGAAATTATGGTCAAATATTCCTGCTAAAAATGTGAAACTCAGGTTTTGATGTTTTTAGACCAGCGTATGTCATGGTAATTTTCCCTGAGATCATTGAGATCCTAATCAAATACTTGACGTGTAAATCTCTATTTGCACACCTCCTATCTTTAATAGAAACTATGACTTAGGATTCCCTGGAGAATTTATGAAATTAGGATTTGAGATTGTTAGATCACTACTCATTGCGAACCTATGGTGATAATTGGAACTCGTTTGGATATGATGTGATCAAGATCGCACCATAGGAGTCTAATCTAGATCAACCTTGTTTCGGTCTGCGAATAGCGAAACTGATTTACATGAATTAGACCACCACTGACCTCCACACGTAGAACTGTTAACTTTTTAGTAATTATGAAGGCTCAGGTCACTTGGAAGAGCATCTCTAAGGGCATCTTGGGAAATAAGGATTGGGGCGCGTCTAGCAAAGCTATAGGTGTGTGAGTTTACAATGATATAAAAAGGAGGTTAGACCTCATCAAGGGCCCCGCACACAACTCATCAGTGTTAAACGATTGTATGGAAGCAAAACTACCCTTAGCCGGGGAGCCATTTTAAGGTAGTACTCGAGGGAGAAGTCGAGAAGTATCTAAGGCAAACCCTGGTTTAAGGATGACGAAGAATAGGAGTGTGGGTCCAAGTAAGGTTGAGAATGTTATTTGAATATGAGCAGTTCCTCGGTGAAGAAAGGGGACTCGAGTTTAAAATGCGACGACGGGAGAGTCAGCTCCCGGTCACAGCTGGAGGTGTTGGAGTTCAAGGAACTCCCCCACTTCTAATTGCCAAGTTTAACTCATCTTAGAGATGTAACGTAATTGGAGAGGAAAATGGGGGTCGAGTAAAAAGGGGTAGACACCAACAAGATTAAGTGCCTTGGGAGTAGGAAGTTCGGGGTGTCAGCCCGCCACACTTCCTAGTACCGCTGCGAGCCCCTCACAGGGTAACCCTCCGGATGTCCAAGGTTAACCATAAAGCTTCTAGGTTCAACTAAATCATAGACAAGATTAGTTAAGTAGGAGAACTCGGCAAGTTAACTTCCATCCCGAACCGGGACGTTATTTATAGGAAGGACTGGGATGGTCCTGCGAGCGGTAGGCTCGGGTTATAAGGAAGGACTGGGATAGTCCTGCGAGCGTTAGGCTCGGGTTATAGGAAGGACTGGGTTAGTTTAGCGAGCGGTAGGCTCGTAGTCCAAATGTAAGACTAGTGTAGTCTAGCGAGCGGTAGGTTCGTAGTTTAAATACAAGACTAGTGTGGTCCTGCGAGCGGTAGGCTCGGGTTATAAGGAAGGACTGGGATAGTCCTGCGAGCGTTAGGCTCGGGTTATAGGAAGGACTGGGTTAGTTTAGCGAGCGGTAGGCTCGTAGTCCAAATGTAAGACTAGTGTAGTCTAGCGAGCGGTAGGTTCGTAGTTTAAATACAAGACTAGTGTAGTCTAGCGAGCGGTAGGCTCGTAGTTTGGATATAAGACTGGAATAGTCTGGCGAGCGGTAGGCTCTACTTTATAAATGTTGATATAGAATTGCGAGCTGGAGGCTCGGTAGTAAATGGCTAATACTTATGTTGCTTGTGAATGAGATGTGGTGGGTCTTCGGTTCTGTCTTAGTCGTCACACCGACAACAGTTCGTTGACTCGGCAGTGCTAGAGGTTGTATTGGGGCCAGGTTGTTTTACTGCGCGTCCGATGGGACGAATTCCCTAAACCCTGCCTGGCCATTTCAATTTAGTACGCAGGAGCTCGTGAGTACCGGGTACCGGTATCACAACGTACGTTTGGGCCTAGGTCTGGTAGTGTGACTTACCCACCTAGGTGAGGAGACGCCCGCTCCTCTGCCACCGTTTGACCACGACGGGAGGTGCCCGAGAGGTTAGCTACCTCCGAAAAGTGGGAACTAAAGGTCTGTACGTACAGAGTCGTGTGTGTGAGTTGCATGTGTATGAAATAATAATACTAACATTGCACCATTGCATTGCATATCATAACATAGCATTTCTGCATAAACAGAGACCTCATCGTATAAATCAGTGTGGGCTCTTTTATACGATGAGTTTATTGCTTGCCAGATCCCTTAGCTTATGTGCTATTGTGTGTGCATCTAAGTTAAGGTTACTTTCGTAGCTGCTCCTTATTTTATACCGCTCTTTTACTTATACTGCTCTGTTACTTATACTGCTTCTTACTTTTGCTTATATACATACTCCTGCTTGGGTAGATATGCTTACATTACTTGTTTAGTACCTTTTTACTTGCTAGTCTCGTCACTGCCACCTGATTCTTTGGTTTACCCCTTGATGTCCTCCGCTTCCTCCTTCCGCACGGTGCCTAGGAGTCGCGGGTGGAGGCGGTGAGGAATATGCTGAGTCTTTTAAACTGACGGTCAGTGGACCCTATATTTACAGGAGAACCAGGAAGAGCAGGTCAACCCCCAGAGGGTGGTGCCTGAGACAGTGAACAGGCCTGGAGTCGGACTCTCAGCTGCCGCCGGGAGAGCCCCGGTAAGCAAGACCCCTCATATTCCTACGCTACACATCTACCCAGGTCAGAAGCCGGAATTATATGCCATCGAAGGAGTCGAGCCTTGTGGATGCTTAAATTGTTATATCTTCGCCAGGAGAGAGGCGAAGAAAGCGTCCAAGGACCGGGCTTAGGCCATGTTGTACTATTATTTTAATTTCCGCACTCTGATGTACTCTTACTTTATATAAATATCTCTTGTTGGACATGTTTCTCTATTTGAAGTGATTATTGTGGACTTGTATTATTAATTCACTCTTCCTTTTATGATTTTGGTTGGCCTGGATATAGTTGAATAGCCGGCAGGATTGGCGTGTTGTGGTGGGGACCATGTTTGAGAGGGTACCACCACAAGACGGCAGTTCTGGGCGGTAAGACCCGGACTTCAAAAAAAAGGGGATGGGGTCTTACACCATGACATCCACATTGGATTTGGGATTCTAATCATATCATCTTTTATGGTCATTTCCAACCCATTTCCAACTCTGAGGAGATATTCAGAGAAGCTGCTATCATTTTTGGCTCGCATATTTTCTGTTAGAGTTAATATCTTGACATGAATCCATAAATATGATTGAACGATGCTTGCGTTAATTATTTGTGCTCTCGTTCCATTGACAACAACCAGTAGTACCTGGCGAAAATCTCCTCCCATAATGACAATTTTTCCCCCAAATGACTTGTCTACATCAGTAACATCACGAAACGAACGATCAACTGTCTCAAACGCCTTTCTATCAGAGCCATTGGTGCTTCATCCCAAATTATGGTCGTTGATTGCCTGATAACTTCTGCGAAATCTGACTGTTTCTGAAAACCGCAAAAAGATTTGTAATCCAATTTAATGGGTATTTGTAATTTTGAATGTGCCGTCCGACCTCCCGGTAATAGTGTAGCAACGATACCAGAAGTAGCTGTAGCTATAATGATGCATCCTATTTTTCTAAAAGTGGCAAGAATTGCACGATACAAATATGTCTTTCCAGTTCCACCAGGTCCATCAACAAAAAAGTACTCATGTGTTTTGTTCCTTATTGCCTCACACATCGTATTGTAAGCATGTAATTGACCTTCATTGAGCAATGTAGCTGTGGTAAGATCCTCTCGTGTAATTGGTATTGATAACTCATCTTCAATCAGACTCGATAAGTTATTGAAATCATTGAATGATTCATTTATCGGTGGTAAATCAAACTCTTTAATAGAACGTTTATGTTGTTGAAGGATATCATTGAGGCTATGAAGCAGCTTATTCATAATGTAGAACTCGTTGGTCGTGGAAGAACTTGGATAATCTCCGATCATGCTTTTATAATTTTCATCCCAAATACTTCTTACGTCGGTTGGTTCACAAAATATCAATATAGTAGCGAACAATCTTCTTAACGCGGATGACATTCTGAATATTCGAGCCTCATGTAGACATTCTCGAATACTGTTATCGTTCTCAAGCAAACCATAGTTCTGTGCAGCATTCTTAAAAGTGATGCAGTGCGTTCCATTGACAGTCAATAAATTATCGAACGATTTTGGGCCTGGTACGTGATTTAGTAGCATGCGCAAATAGTATCTTTCGCTATCAGCAAGCGGTACTGAATAAATCCTACCAATCACCCTTCGATTTCTGATCCTTTTCCTCTAAATTTTCTGTTGTTTGAACCATCGATAATATTTGGGAAAATCTCTATACAAATGAAGGTTTTGCTCTCTTTGTTGATTGTATACACTAAAAAACTCGGTCAACATTGTTTTAGAATTTTGGTTGTCCATTAAAATCGATGAAATTGACTGTTCACTGCGAAGTTGTATCTGATGTTTATTAGGTAGATGTATTTGTAATCGTTCTACTGATGGATATATTCTGCTCATTTGGAAATTGAACATTCTCCATAATGATTCAGGCGGGCATATCCATCTGCCGTCAACATAATTGTTTATTTCATCATGTTTAGCACCAGGACGGACTTCAAAAGAAACATGATCGGGTCCTTTATATACGTATTTGTATAAATATTTAATGCTATTGATGCTGCTGCATATCTCAACATTAATATGACAATCATATTTTAAAAGCAACCATGGATTATATGGAACAACCCATCTATTATCAACATTGAAAGCCGCATTTCTGCCTAAAGTAATGTTTCTGTTATCAATTCTTCTTCGATACACCGGGTAAGCATCATTCCCTTGTATTGTTGCATCTGCGTACTGTTTAGGAAAACTTTTATTACAGACATGGTTTTTCATACATTGTGCATTTGGTTTGTAAGGTCCACATGGTCCGTGAATCATGTGTTTTATTACGGACTCGTACAATTCAGGTTCTTGGTCTCTATACGGTATCTCAGCTCGTACAACTGAATCGTATTCGTCAGGGGAGCTTAATTTGTCTGCTGGATCCAATAAAACCAACATGTGAACATGTGGTAATCCCTTTTTTTGAAATTCAATGACATGAACATGTCCGACTACCTTTCCTAATATGCCTCTGTGGAATATATCTTTCTTAAGCTCCTCATATTTAGAACGGAAAATCCTAGTTAGGAGATCTGGACGATCATGCGGAGCTTGTCCTTCCATGAGCTCATCTTTAATCTCCTTCCATCCTGGATTGCATGTCATGGTTATAAACAAATCTGGCTTGCCGCTATGCTGAACAATTGCCATAGCATCTTGATATCGCTGATACATATCTCTTGGGCTGCCATTAAATGAAGATGGGAGTATGGTTCTTTTTCCTACGTTACCTAATTTGAAAGAGCATGAAAGAGGATGGTTATGATCATGGTATTAATGAGTAATATTATAATAATATTTGCAAGAAGAAGTGAGTTTATTGTACCCGCATTATTTTCACCAGTAGAAAAACAATCTTGCAATCCTGAATAAAGTTCTGCGCGCAGCTCACTTTGATGTGATCTAATAAACCGAAATTTTTGATTTTCTATTTTTACATAGTTGTCGACCACATATTGTTGTAGTAACCTTCCGCTATGCAGTAATATTGAATTGGAAGTCTCTCGAATCTAGAAAAAACAATAAATATTTGGTACAATTACAGAAAAGTTAAAATTGGACATGTGCGTAACGTGTCAAATAAGGGGTGATTACCTGAAGCATGTATGAATAGTAATCACAACATGTGATTTTTGAGTTTGTCATTGAATGTAAATTGCAAGACCAGCCAAATGTCCCAAGTGGTAACAACAATGGATATTGAAGTGGGTCGTAGTATCCAGAGTATTCTTGGACATTCTGAAGATGACCTCCAGTTGTTTGAACAATGATATCTCTTTCCTGCGCTTGCTGTCCGTCCTCTTGTCCTACTAATATAGCTGCAACTTGAGAGGCCGAAGGCATATTGTATTTAAGAAGATTAGAAGGGCGTTCTTTTATAACCAACTTGCATTCATGTATGTTTGGCTGACGTGATAGTTGTCGAAACTTTGAAACGAAGGGATTGTGCATATCCAATATGCGTGTTATTTTTTGTAGGAGCTCAACCCGAAGCTCATTATTTTCCTGCAATCGATTTGATATCTCATGTTCGGTGTCGTAGATGAATAGTTGAAGAAACGTGGTTTTTCTCCATCATTTGAGGTTAGATTTCCGATGCGATGATATATAGATCCGTGTGCCCGAAAGCTATAAATTCCTTGGTGAAATGGGGCAACCGTGTGTTCAAGCGTTACACCCAATGACGTGAAGGAGAAAACATGGTTGTATGCACGCAGATGTTGCCTGAAATGTTGAGCTTCCTCAGATTGGTCAGTGTAGAGATTGAGTAATTCAGATGGTGCTGGGATTTCAGGTAGGGATATTTTTCCTTTGTTACAACACATAGTGCTTGTCTCTCGTTGAAATAGTCTAGCACGACAGTGAAGACAGATTGTCGGTGAGTGTAGTTCAAAGCGTATTTCAGTGTGCGCTGGATAGAAATTTCTAGCACAATTATGTTGGATATAAGTTCTTGTGGTTGCAATAACATCGTCGTCACCATCTTCCTCTGCACTACCATTTTCTGTGTCAGAGCTATCATTGCAGATCGGTGTAGCATCTGAGGTGAATTATTCTCGCATTCAATGATCATTTAGAACAATGTAGAGAAAGGAAAAAATTGGATATTAAACTTCAAAAAACATTGTACCGTGATTAATTATTGGAGCCCGCGTTGAATTCGAACTTTCGCCTCTTTCAAAAGTTGAACGCGTGGTAACAACATTGGACATTGTTCTCTGATGATCTTCAAGGAAATGGCGTTGTACGCGTCTTCTAGTATTTTCCGCCACACGTTGTTGAACAGTCATATTACTTCTTCGTATGCGGGTAGAATTGCGGTGTAGTAAGCGAGTACGACTTTCTGGTAGATGTATGTGTGTTAGCAAAGTGTTACATTCACATATACATTCCCTTGTGTCGAAGAATCATGCTAAATTTGGGTAAGTAGTACCTGGAGTTAGGAGATTTTGAAGTAGTTCTTGGCTGGTAATTATTGGAGTTGTCGTTGCTGTTGAGCTCTCACCTATTTCAAAAGTTGAATGCATGCCCACAACATTGGAGATTCTTCTTTGTTGTGCTTCACGAAAATGGCGTTGGTCTCGTCTTCTTGTATTTTGGGCAGCACGTTGTTGAACAGTCATATTACTTCTTCGTAAACTGGTAGAACCGCGGTGCAGTAAGCGTGTACGACTGTCTGAAGTTGTATGTGTGTTATTAATGTGCTGCATTCAGACAATAATGATCCCCTTTTTGTTTAAGGGTGTTTTTAAATTTGGTCAGATAATACCTGGAGTAAGTAGATTTTGAAGCAGTTCTTGGCTTCCTGTGTCTTCCATTATTGATGACGCTAATGAGTCCTCACTGTTAAACGAGAATGTTTGAACAGTAAATTTGCAGGCTAATATGTGAGAGAAAAGGCTTATATAAGAGGAAGTGTTGAAATATTGTCCTTAATAGTAAACTGATATAGCCGTGTGCATAGAAGGCAAAATTGGAGAAGAGGGATGCTATGAAGATTGTCGTGCACGGGGGACCCCGTGCGTGGGGGCGATATTGGTCGTGGGGGGACATTGGTCGTGGGGGCGACATTGGTCGTGGGGGCGACATTGGTCGTGGGGGGACATTGGTCGTGGGGGCGACATTGGTCGTGGGGGCGACATTGGTCGTGGGGGCGACATTGGTCGTGGGGGCGACATTGGTAGTGTGGGCGACATTGGTCGTGGGGGCGACATTGGTCGTCGGGGCGACATTGGTCGTCGGGGCGACATTGGTCGTCGGGGCGACATTGGTCGTCGGGGCGACATTGGTCGTCGGGGCGACATTGTTCGTCGGGGCGACATTGGTCGTCGGTTGACATTGGTAGTCGGGACGACATTGGTCGTTGGGGGCATGCAAGAAGAGAAGTCACGCTATGAATTATTTTTAAGAGGTACAGCCTTAAGAATATGATTGTAACACATACATCTGCATGTAACACACATACATGCGAAGTTCATAATTGCACTGAAAAGAAGCTCATAACAAAGTTCATATTACAAACATATCAAAATAATATCAAAATATTGGCATCCCCTTGTGATGCAGTAATAGAGTTCATTCGTGGCCATGGTAATTAGGAAGGCAAAAATCTAGTACTTTTTTAATATAATGATGGTATTCCAAGAAAGGTAATTAGGAAGACAACATAAATGAAACACCGAAGAAACATAACACCTCTAAGGACACGAATAAAACATGACACCTCCTTTCAAACTACAGCAATAGCATTAGGTAAATATAAATGTAATAGCAGTAAAATTTCTGACCTCTTGCACTTAAGGTCTATTGGCGAATTCAGTAAAATCCAAGCCTCTTGCACTCTATTGGCGAATGCAATAAAACTTCAGGAATCCTGCACCAATTAACATTGTAATAAGCATTGAGAGAGACCACGTATAAAGGGTGGAAATAAAAATATAAGCATTGAACCATTTTATGGTCAATTGAGTTCAATGCTATTTTATAATTAAATCCAACCCAATAGTTATTTTAACAAATCTGCATTGAAATGAAAATATAAGCATTGACTGTGAAGCCATTGGAAAATCTGCAATGCCCAGGAAGTGAATGATATATGGTTTTACAGTTCACATGATTGTGAAGCCATTGCAAAATTGAAATGAAAACAGGGAAACTCCCAAAGTGGAGTGTTAATTATCTCTGAAAGTAGCTCAGGCTGAGTAAAGGGTACTCAATAAGCGGTTGATATGCTGTTTGATTGTGAAGCCATTGCAAAACTGAACTGAGTAAAGGGTACTCAATAAGCAGTTGATATGCTGATTGCATTCTCCATCCCCTCAAGTTTGTGTTTTTGAAACTGAAAAGATAAAACACAAATAGAACCTGATTCGAGATCAGCACACTTAGAAAGCTCTTCCTCATCGGTAGACTATCATGCATTTAAATCGATCAAAAGCTCCTCTTCATGAGTAGACTATCATACCCATAATGTATTACTAACTGATGAAATTAAAATAAATGAGCAGAAATTAGGCAAATAAATTTATGAAGTGCAATGAAAAATACTGAAGCTAACCGCCGCGGCTTCGCTGCAGCAAACCGCCGCGGCTTCGCTGCAGCAAACCGCCGCGGCTTGGCTGCAGCAAATCGCCGCGGCTTGGCTGCAGCAAACGCCGCGGCTTGGCTGCAGCAAACCGCCGCGGCTTGGCTGCAGCAACTGCCGCGGCTTCGCTGCAGCAAACTGTCGTGGCTTCGCTGCGCCGCTCCCGTTCCAAAATCGCAGTCCGAGCAAATAACGAAAAATAAAACACAACATTCACGGAACTTGAAAATCTCAAAGAAATTTATATTTGACCATTTTGTAATGGTACTACCACTTTATTTAACAATTGATTTGGATAAAAGCATTATTTAAAATGATACTCGTTTGGTGTAATGTATTCAGTAAATAAAACAACAATGCAAAGTTTAGTTGTGTGGAAGTAATACCAAAAAATCTAATATCCTTCAAATTAAAAAAAAATATAGTTTATATGCAGCACTTGATCAATTCCAAGAATGTGATAGCGTGAAGCAGAATCTGTCAAGTTTTTCCTATACTCACTTATTCGGAAATTGTTTACAACACCAAGTAGAAATTAGAAAGTTAGAAAGGTGATCTCCAGAAGTGTGCAGGAATTAGAAAATAATCAAGAGTAATATTAGAATATTATCAGCAGTTCAATGTTAAAATAGAATGAAAAAAGTCTTCAAAACAGAAAGAAAATTAAAAAAACAAAACAGAAAAAAAAACAGAGGAAGCTGCCCTCACAGTGCTTACCCATGTGGCTGCTGATTTCCCTTCGTCCTCTAAATTATCTATGCGGCTGTGTGAAAAAACAGAGGATTATTGTTACGATCTCATGATGGCGGTGCTGAGCTGGCTGCTACGAACAGGAAGAAAGGCCGTAGGAGTGGCCGGGAGATGAGAGAAGAAAGTAGGGAAGAAGCTGGACGAGAAAACTTCACTTTATAATTGCATAAAAAAAAACTACAACACACAACCGGCATATATATAGCCATACAATACGACCGTTAAGGTCAACCCAAAAGCTGCGATCTCATTGGACCGCTGATAAAACAAAACATTTAATTAAACTTTTGATAAAACATTCGAAATGATTAATACTGGCGGAATTGTCCTGTCATCTGCGGAAAGGTGGATATGGCGCTGTCGGCTGGTGATCCGTCTGATCTGGCTTTTCGAGTATGAACCGTTGATTCATGATTCCTAACAACCGTCCCTTCCTTCAAAACGCTGTCCTCAGCGTTTACTTTAACATTTGTGCCGACTGGGGTGATGTGTTTCTTCCTCGGGAAAGGTGGTGAGGAGTCGGAAGGGTTTTGCGCTGTATCTTCTATGATCCCGGCGGGAACTTCGGCAAGTGCAGATCTGGCGAAAATTATGGCGGGTTGAGTTTGAAGATCCTGGTAGCTTGCGGTTCGCGTCATGGATCTGGAGGAACAGGGTAGTTCTTCTTCTTGTTCTCTGTTGTTGTGATGATTGATGGTCGGTGGGTCTGGATCTGCTCTGATGGAGTGAGATCTGTTCTGTTTTCGTCCCCAAGTCCCTTCTCTGGCTGGTAAGGGCAACTCTGGTACCTCTTGTGGTTTCCTGGGGGTCCTTCGTGTTGGAGCATGCGTTTCGCACTCCTCCGGTTTGATAATAACAAAGTCCCGTTTGTATTTGATTCTATTTTTGTTAATGGTGTGCAGATAACAGGTATGCAATATTCACATTTCTCTTGGAGCAAAAATTGATTGTGGGAAAATTTCACTGTCGGAAAATTTCCGACAGCTCCTATTTTACCAAAACTCTAATTTTAGGCCCCTTTGATGATCTACAATAGTTATATGTCATTATTAATGCTTCATCTCATGACTTGATGACAAACCATGTGATATTTATTTTAAATAAAATGACTTACATGTTTATATGATTTCATTTTCAAGCTATCATCGTATTGACATTTCTACTTAGCTGTTTAGACCATTGGAAATTGTTTTCGCATGCCTCTAAGTATGAGAAATTATTTTTCTATCATAATGAGCTATCACGTTCACCTCTTTTGATCAATCCATATGTCTACTTCTTTAATATATACATGGATCATATTTGCTTTAACATAATACAATAGCACTTCTTAAAAACAACTTTCACCTTTGATTTGTTAGCACAACAAAAGTACACCATCTTTTGCGGTTCAAGTGAATTCGGAGATCCTTGGTCAATTAAAACATTATCAATATATAAAAAAATACGATATCACATCTGTGATCAAAAAAAAATTTTCAAAATAAAGACAAGGATACTCCACCAAGCACTACTTACCCTCCTGATAAGTCTTAATGAGCATTGTGAGGTTAAGCACCTTGGAAAGAATTGTAAAGTGTCTTGTGCAAAAGAAAATGGTTTTCTATTCATCTTGTGCTATATCTTCAACGTTAAAGTTGCCTTTATATGCTTTTATTATGTTCTACATTTCAATGATCATGTAAATTAAATAAGTTCATATGTTTGTTCTAAGTATCACATGTACACATCATTATGTTATATAAATATTCATCTCATGAGAATTGGACCGAAACGATTCCATACTTCTTTACACTATTGTGTCTTTCTATGATACTTTCAAATGATCTTACTCATGTTTCAGTTATTTTCCTTCATTACTTCATATGGCTATACTGTCACTTCATGAGTTTATTCTTACTATGGCATATTCCTATTATTTCATGGCCTTCACTCATTTCCAGAAAACAGTGCTTCCGCTTAATCTTTCTTTCTATATCCTATATACCTTCCCTTTAGAATCATTTCTCTTATCTAATATTCACTTTTGCTAATACCAAAAGGGGGAGAATTAACAAGTATAAAAAGAAAAATCAACAATCTATTCCACCTAAATATTCCACACCTAAATATTCCACCTACACAATACATCATATATTTAGGGAGAGCATATATTTAGGGGGAGCATTCATTTAGGGGGAGCATTCATTTAGGGGGAGCTTTCATTTAAAGGGAGATTATTTATTTTAAGAGAAATATCTCATGTTATTTTGTAGGTGCACACACCAAAGGTTAAAATCAACAATCTAAATAGACATGATTTCTTTTTATACGGATTTGCTATTATCAAAAGGGGGAGATTGTTGGAGCATGCGTTTCGCACTCCTCCGGTTTGATAATAACAAAGTCCCGTTTGTATTTGATTCTATTTTTGTTAATGGTGTGCAGATAACAGGTATGCAATATTCACATTTCTCTTGGAGCAAAAATTGATTGTGGGAAAATTTCACTGTCGGAAAATTCCGACAGCCACTGTCGCCCAGGCGACAGCAGAGAGGTTACAACAGCGATCGGCAGTTTTTGAGCTGTCGGAAATCCGACATCGATGTCGCCCAGGCGACAGCTCCACGATTCCAGCAACTGCCCGCACGACAGCTCGACGACACGACAGCGGCAGTTTAGCGCTGTCGGAAAATTCCGACAGTCACTGTCGCCCAGGCGACAGTGAAATTCTATAAAATGGTTCCTTTGGTTCGTGCATTCCAAGCTTTTGAGAATTCCAGTCCCTTCCTGAGTGCATACGAACTAGAGAGCTCCAGAACCTCCTCAACTCCCATTTGTGCAAAGAAGGATTGAAGATTGAAGACGAGATCGGGCGCGCTTCTACATCAACGATCATCTCGAGGCTTCAACAATCCATTCAGAGATCTGAATTTCTAGGGAGTTGTCTTTTTCATGTTGTATTTTCATTTACTCATATTTCATTTTGTATTGGGAAAGAAATCGTCGTCTTGCGTGCGACGTCTAAGTCCTTGCGCGGCTTAAGGGAAAATCGCTTCCTTGTGCGGAGCGTCCAAGTCCTTGCGTGGCTTGGTGGGAGATCGTGGCCTTGTGTGCTACGTCTAGATCTTGGGAATCGTGGCCTTGTGTGCTACGTCTAGATCTTGGGAAGATCTAGAGGATAGGCTTGGGCTTGATCTTGGGAGAGACAAGCGATAGCCTTCCGATCCTTGGGAGAAGGATTGGTAAACCAAAATTATTGTATTTTTATTATCATAATTGTGCCTTGATCTTAAGCATTGTTAAGATCATTTTTATTTGTATGCAAATTTCATGATATATAAAATTATGATCCTTTCACTAATTGCAAATTTTTGTGCTTAAATCTTTATCTTAGAAATTTGTGTTTGGTGTTATACAAAAATTGCATTGGTTTAAAATTATTTTTAAGTAACTTTTTATTAAAGTAAATTTGTCTAAAATTATTAAGAAAAAAAAATACAAATTTAAACACACCCTTATTCACCCCCCTCTAAGGGCGTCATACGATCCAACACTTCGTTGCTTCTTCGACCATGTTAGGTTTGTAAGTCCCTGGTCTCGCTGATTGTGATCCAGTTGCTTAAATCCTTCCAGGGTTGTTGAATCTTCCCAGGTGCTGTCTGTTGGTGGTAAGCCCTCCCACTGGATGAGCACTTGTGGTATTGCCCTTCCTTGTCGGATGATGCTTCGTGTACTGACGACGGCCAGGGGTTTATGGAGAGGATTATTGTTCCAATTTTGGGATGGAAGTTTGGTGATTGATACCTTGGGGTTGCCTTCGTATGGTTTTAGTAGGGAGGCATGAAATACGGGATGTATTTTAGAGTCCGGTGGCTGGATTAATCGATAAGCTACGGCCCCGATGACCTCATCAATCTGGAAGGGGCCATAGAACTTCAACCCCAATTTCCTCCCCTTGGGTCTGCTCATAGACAACTGGCGGTAAGGGTGGAGTTTTAGTAATACCCAATCGCCTTTGTCCAGTTTTAGCTCCTTCCTTTTCTTGTCGGCTTGGGTCTTCATCCTGTGTTGTGCCCTTGTCAGATTTTGTTTGAGGCATTGTAGCATTTCATCCCTTGTCTGCAATGTTTCTTCCACAGCTTCATTACTTGTGTTTCCTGCAAAATAAGGAAGAATTCCAGGAGGCGGCCGACCAAACATGATTTCAAAGGGGGTCATGTTGGTCGAGGAGTTATACGAGGTATTGAAATGATATTCTGCAGAATTTAAATAGTTTGACCACTTCTTAGGGTGTTCATGTGAGAATATTCTGAGGTACTGCTCCAGACAGCGATTAGTTCTTTCAGTTAAGCCGTCAGTCTGGGGGTGGTATGCTGAACTAAGCTTGAGCTGAGTACCTTGTAGTCTAAATAACTTCGTCCAAAAATCACTTAGGAATATCGGGTCCCTGTCAGAAACGATGGATTCCGGCAGTCCATGTAGTTTTCCCACTATTGCCCAGAATTCCTTAGCCACAATGGGTCCTGATATGGGATGCTTAAGCGGTGCAAAATGTGCTGCTTTGGAAAATCGGTCTACTACTACTAGTATGATGGTGAATCCATTTGAGTTGGGTAGGTGCGTGATGAAGTCCATAGTTATATCTGCCCATAAATTTTTTGGTACAGGTAAGGGTTGCAATAACCCATAGGGGGCGTGGTTAGTTGCTTTTGCCCTCTGGCAGATATCGCATTGTTTTATGAACAAAGTTATCTCCTTCTTCATATTCTTCCAGAAAAATTGGGACTGAATTCTATAGAGCGTCCCTTTGATCCCAGAATGTCCTCCTATGAGACTTGAGTGGGCCTCTGCTATTATTTTGTTCTTGATGTTGGAATGATCTGGGATGTAAATTTTATTGAGATGCATTATGTATTTACCTTGCTGCTTCCAGTTGGGGTATGTGTGGGGTTCTTTAGTATTTTTTTTGTAAGTTCGTCGCGTTCATAGTCTTCTTCTAAACCTTCTAAAAGGGAGGTGGTAGAGGTTGTGAGGATGCAGAGGCTTGCTCGAGTCGGATTTTCTGGGGTCTCTGTGTTGGATCTTACGGCGCCCTTAGAGGGGGGGGGGGGGGGGGGTGAATAAGGGAATAAAATTCTTTCTATAATTTTCAAGATAATTACTAAATTGTTTTATAATGAAGGAGATTGACATAAACAATTTAGATTTAGAATTGAAAACTTAGAACACAATATAATAGAGATTACGCCAAATGATAGAAATCAAGTAAACACAAAAGAGACATGATTATATTATATGAAAAAGTGTTTACATAAATTTGATTTCTATATCGCTAGAAATCGGAGGCGTACAAATGTAAATTTCTTTTTGTTTACCAATCCTTCTCCCAAGGATCGGAAGGCTATCACTTGTCTCTCCCTAGACCAAGCCCAAGCCTATCCTCTAGATCTTCCCAAGATCTAGACGTAGCACACAAGGCCACGATTTCCCACCAAGCCACGCAAGGACTTGGACGCTCCGCACAAGGAAGCGATTTTCCCCTAAGCCACGCAATGACTTAGACGCTCCGCACAAGGAAGCGATTTTCCCTACCAATACAAAGTAAAATGTATATAAATGAAAATACAAGATAAAATAAGAACTCCCTAGAAATTCAGATCTCTGAAAGGAAGGTTGAAGCCTCGAGATGATCCTTGATGTAGAAGCGCGTCCGATCTCGTCTTCAATTTCAAACCTTCTCAGCATAAATGGGAGTTCATGAGGTTCTGGAGCTCTCTGGATGGAATGCACTCAAGAAGGGACTTGAAATTCTTAATTAGTTGTAATGCACGAACACAAGGTGTCAATTTATAGAAAATCGCTGTCGGAAATTCCGACAGTGACTGTCGGAAATTTCCGACAGCGTTAAACTGCCGCTGGAGTGGCGTCGTGCGGGCAGTTGCTGTAACCGTCGAGCTGTCGCCTGGGCGACATCGCTGTCGGAATTCCGATAGCTCAAAACTGCCTTTCGTCGTGCTGCCGTGGAGGGAAGTAGTTGTAACTTCTCTGCTGTCGTCTGGGCGACAGCGGCTGTCGGAATTTTCCGACAGTGAAATTTCCCATATTCAAATTTAGCTCCAGCCTGTCGATTGAGTCGTTCTCATCTCCGAAATGGGGTGGCACGTTCTGTAACTCTTCCTGTATTGAAAGTTATGGCCATTTTAAGATCAACATACAAAACTCATCCAACCTGAGACTTGTCGTTCTCGGATTATGCCCATGAACGAGGACTTGTCTCCTCATTGAACCTGTACAACCTGGCCACTATAAACACACAAAAGACTAGATCAAATACATCATGGTATTTGTTATTCTCAAACCAAGAGATGCGGAAAGCAAGCTCCAACAATCTCCCCCTTTTGATAATAACAAATACCCATATGAGAAATTAGTGAGTTTATAGATAAGTGCGATAAAAGATATGCATGAATAAAAGGTTTACTGCATGATAGATTTTACTCCCCCTAAATATCTATGTCACTAGATTTCTCATTTTATTCTCCCCCTTTTGTTATTACCAAAAGTGGGTTGTCATGATCGAGCAATATCACTCCCTCTACATAGACGCTTTCCATGAAAACTTTTTAATATACTCCCCCTAAATTGTATTCTCCCCTATATGTATGCTCCCCCTAAATTTTATAATTAATTGCAATGGTGCATTCTGAAAAATTGAGATTAGTAAGAGATTTCTTGAATTTATATTTCTCTCCTTTTTTTGATATTATCAAAAGTTATTTTGAAATAAAGAATGAATAATTATGAAGAAATAATAAATATGGGAGTATATAAGAGTAATAGATTTTATGTCGAGAAGAAAAATAGGATGCAATCAAAAGCTTGTTAAATACTACTTGTTGAGAAAAAATATAGGCATGATGTAACACAAAGTAGTAAGCAACATAGCTAACATGATAAAGTAAGCATTCTATTTTAAGATACCACTTGCTTAAAGGAAAACACAGTGTTAAAAATAATAAGCACTCTTAAACATAAACATCATTTTAGAAGATAAAACCATATAAAGGATAATGAGTTTTAAATTTGAAAAGTTGATGTTTGAGTTAAAGATTGAAGAGATGCTATTCCATTAAGATTAAAAAAAAATTGCAAGCATGATTTCATAATATCAAGAAAAGATACACAAACTACAATGTAATAAAATTTTCATTTCAAGTAAACATAAACATTGTAGCGGTCATGCTTTGTTATCTAGTGCATTTACTTAAGTTTGAAGAGATTTGAGTAGATGAGCATTAGGATCCAATTCTCATGAGTAGAAGTTTTATGAAAGATAATGATGTGTACAAAGCAGTGTTTTGATAAAGTATACAAGTGAATCAATCAAAAACACATGACATATATAATGAAATAACACAACATTAAAATACACAAATAATATTACTTCCACACTATTTCAATGCACATGAATAAATAGTACAACTACCAAGGTGCTCTGCACACACAATGCTTATTAAGACTTATCAGGGTGCAAAGTAGTGCTTGGGGGATCACTTTTATACTTTTTAGCTTTATTTTCAAAAAAAATTTGTGATCCGGTGTACTAAAGAGAAGTGGTGTATAAATTATTTGCTACAAGACACTTTACAATTCTTAGCCAAGGTGCTCAACCTCACAATGCTCATTAAGATTTATCAGGAGGGTGAGTAGTGCTTGGTGGAGTTTTCCTTGTCATTTATTATTTGCTTTTTAGTTTAGTGACTAAGGACTCCGAATTCACTTGTTTTGCAAACATAGCATTGTAAACCACATTTCTCTAAAGAATAAGTGCATGAAAGACAAAGAATTGTAATAACCAATTCAATGTTGTGTAGGTAATCTATTTAGGCATTTTAATTATTTATGTTATTACACTACACAATCATGTAAGAATAAGATTGTAAACACATGTAGGTTATCAAAAATAAGTGAGTGAATGAATCATTATCAAACATAATACATTACTCATACTTAGAGGCATGCTAAACATTTCTACACATGTTTATCTACAATCAATTTCATTGCACATAACAAGATAATTCTCAAGACATGACAAATACAAAACAATGTTTTTAAGAAACTTGAAAGTTAAATTAAACATTGTATTTAATCTTTAATTGATATAATTAATCATCCATCCTTGACAATGGCAATGAATAGCAATCAGTTTTTTTATATAAATTTTTTTATTTTTTTATATATGTACAAAACAATAAACACACATAAAGAAAAACATATTTTTGTTCTTTGAAATTGTTTTGTAATTTTGTATTTGTTTTTTTTTATATATATTCTCTGGAACTCATAGAAGTCTTTAATAGCCCTTTCAGTAAATGATATTCTATGCCAGAGAAATAAATAAAAATAATGTATGAGAAAAAAACACACATATATATATATTTTTTAAAAGAAATAAAATTTTGTTTTAAAAGGAATAAAAAGATAAACTTTTTACAAACACACAAAATATTAAAATAATACCAGAAATAATTCAAAACACACAAAAAAATATTTTGGAGCAAAGGAGCTAACGCCGGACATTAACTTCTTAACGCCAAAACAGAACTGCATTTCTTGATGTTTTGAAAAATATTTTTCTCAATTCATTTGTATTATAAAGAGACCTTCCTTCAGTTGAAATTTCAGAGTATATTGATTAGATTTGAAGGCTCTTTTAGCATGTATTTGGTGATTTTTCAAATACTTGTGTTTGGTAAAATCATTAAAGCTCGAAATATTAAAATATGCAAACACATGATGCAATGTTAGAATAAAAAAAATATGCATGATTTATGTATAAAGAGTGAGTTAATTTTCATGCAATGAATATAAAATAAGTATATCTTAGATCAAGATACCTTAACTACATGACTACACTCTAGCCCCGTACTAAGTGACGGATGGGCATGAGGAGCTGCACACATGCCGTAGGTTGGGGTGTTAATCCCATATGCATACAAAAGACGACGCTCAACCTAGCACTCTTTCCCCCCCAGTGCCTCTCAAGGCCCCACTGGAACCCTCCCCGGTTAAGGACAAGACATGACTTAGAGGTTAGGTCTCTAATGCACACAATCCTACGCCCTCACTATTGTGAGACACATGTCATAGGTTAATGATTATGGATATACTAAGCATTTTAGTCTAAGGATTGATTCATAAAACATGAGTTTGTTTTAGTTTTAGAACATATAGTAGATTTTGAAATCACAATGTACTCATGAATTTTAAAGTTCAAATTTCTCTACCTTTAGCATGTCACTATATTGATAATCCTAACATAAACACTAAATTGAGCATATACAAAGAGGTGCGGCTAGGATAATGAATTTGGATGTTATGCAAAATATGCTAAATTTATATAATTGGTTTGCATGTAATCAATTTTAGAGTTTTGAAAATTTATAGACCTAGAATGAAGTGACAATTCTATTTGATTTCATCTTGTTGATACCAAGTTAATTCATTGGTCTAAAGATAATGATATACATGCAAACAATAAAGATGAACATCACACACACAAAACAAGATATGAAACTATAATACCAATTGCAATCATATATTTCATAATTCCTAAGGTTGATAGAATTAGTTGATTTAAGATAGGTCTTGATGGATCATGAATTATGATATATGATTATAGTGAATTTTAGCATAGGATATTAATAGATCATGGTGGTGATTGTGAAATCATATTTATCATTTTTGAAAATTTTCTTTTGATTTTAATTTTTAGAAATTAGACTAAACAAATACAAGGTATTTGACAATAATGATAGTAAAAATAATTTTTCAGAGAAATCAGATTTTTTTTTTTGGAAAATATGTTACCGCCAGTGTTAGTGATAACGCCTGGCGTTAGCAACAAAGTTACTATATTTGATTTAAAACACATTGTTTTTGATATTATTTGATTCTAATTTTTCTCGATTATGATTTTCAATATAGGGGCTATTATATGCAGCAACGAAAAATAGTCAAATATGCAATTAGTTGCGCATTTAATATTTTAGCCTAAGACCCCTAAAAATCCATTTAAGTCCAATTTTGAAAGTAATTTCATTAGTCTTGATAATATCATTTAGAAAATTTAGCATTCAATTTATAATGATAATATAAGACATTTATAGGCAAATGATTTAAAAAGGATAAAATAAAAAGAAAAGATAGATCACTTAAAAATTATGACTTTATGTTTAATTTAATTCAATTTTGATTTGATAAACATTAGGCTTAAAATGTAAAAGTCATATTTCATAATATATCTAAGTGACCTTAGCGTGTTGGCTCAAAAATAAGAAAAAAAACAAAAGGAAAAAAAATAATTAAGCATATCATGAAGTAGAGAATTGATATTTCATTTTTAATTGTTTCTACTTCATGCAAATGATAGGATACTAATGAATAAGAAATTTAGGTATCCAAAGGGGACCATGAGGGATGGTTCCTTTAGGTACCCAAATACGACATGATGATTTTTTAGGAGACAAGGATAAATGAGCCCTTTATATTAAAGTTGATGTGTCATTTTTCTTTAAGGGTCTCCATTCGTACCTTGGTTGTTTATCTTTAAAATTCATATTATGATTATGTGACATCTTTATATGATTGTATTTGTTTGAAAAATAATTCATTTGAGATTTATGCTTATTCAAATTATTTTTCAAAATAAATTGATGTTGATAATCATAATGAATTTTATTATATGGATTCTTTGAAAAT